>JAQGBJ010002457.1:0-16388 GCA_034698345.1 Sphaeridia pumilis
AATGTTCTTGTTGTGGTTTCAAGTTGCTGGATCGAGTTCAGATTACATACGAGTTTTGGAGTTTTGACTGTATCAAGTTATTGATACACCTGGTGGCGGAGCGGCTTAAGGTATTCTTTTAGACTAGTAAAAGGAAATTTTTGCAAGGTCAGAGGTCATAAATCTTAGGGAGAATAAACCGTGCAAAATTACTGACTTTTACAACTCCCTTCAGAAAATGGCAAACAATTTTTAACAATGGCAAGAAACGAGCATTCGAAAAGTATAATGCGTGGGTGGCCTGGCCAGCAGGTAATAATTTGAAATGGTACGAGTTTTTATAGACTTTGGATGAGCCGTAAAGGCGATTTCAAGCATCTGAAAGTGCAATACTGTAAACTTTAGTTGGTTGAACAAATTGAGTAAAACAGTAATCAGGGAATCAAGTGTGAAATTCACACCTCGTAAAGCCCACGATTCTGGTTACGGTTCTGAAAGAGTTCTGAAAGAGCTTTAACGTGTTAATTGCTGCAGCAGCAACCTGAATGACTGGATTCCAAGTGCATGTGATTGCAGTTTAGTGCGTTGTTTAACGATGATTATTTTCGCCTTTAGTCCAAATGTTCATTGTCCTGCTTTGTCACTTGATTGTTATGTGGTCCAGTTTGATCAAAGTGTGAAAATGTCATTAATGTGATTACAAACGACTTTAACGCACGACAAATGGACTTGAGCTGGTCCGTATCTTAATCAGTTGAAGAGGTAGAAACGGCTTTGTAAAAAGCTGCTTTTGATAATTGGTTTGAAGCAATTGAAGTAAATCGATAAGAAACTGGACCAACGATATTGGTTTAAGTCAACATTACAAAAGTTCATTTCCAAGTGCACAATTGCCACACACCACGGCGTGATGAAGTCTTTATTGGTAATTTCAGGTAATAATCGGTTGGAAGGGGTGGGTACGTAAATAAGAGTAAAAAACCTTTTGTATACATTTTTTCTCATGAAAAGTCAAGCTAGATTTACATGCATAAAATATTTTATTTCAAAGGGGCCAAGTAAGTATTACAAGTTACAAGTACAGTTTTAAAATTACACGGACAAAAATAAAGAAAAGGAGTTGGAGACTTAACGGGTACAAATAATGACGAGAGGAAAGATCAAGTAGATGCAAGTACGATAAATATATACACTTTGTTGGTTTTTGGTTCTTGTTTCGGTATGGAAATTTTAATGTGTTGTGATGGGCGGAGGGAAGTTTGTGATGGACAATTATGATAGCTCTGGAATGGATGTCAGCCATGTCAGAAGACGTGTCGGGCGGCGAAAAGAGCCCGAGAATCCGTAGCAGACGACATGGGAAAAGACTCTCCGGATCAAGTAACAAGGGTCGGAAAAATATGAAACAAGTTGGAGACTGGACGGTTAAAAAAGAACAACAACTTGACCGAGATGGACAGATTAAGCTGAGTCGAGCTGGATTGAGCTGGACAGATTCGTAAGATGTTCCCGAATTTTTGTTATGTCAGACACAAAGTTCGGTGTTTGTATCTGTCCGAAGAATCCAACAAGACAATGTAAGAATTTTGAAGTTTAAGACGTATAAGGGCATAGAAAGAGGTGTAAGTCTAGAGGTGATTTTTAAGGCTATCTGTGGGACAGATTTGGAAATGGATTCTGGAATAAAAAATTCGTAGGTTTTGGGAGTCAAAAGTGTGGGAATATTTGGTTAATTAGGTTGATTCGAATGCATCTCAAGTTTTGGCGGGAAAATTAATTTTAGACAGCAGAAATTGGCAAAATGGCAAATTGAAACAATAAAGAACTGTCGCGTCTAGGAGGGTCAACGAGGCTAATTAGAAGCCGGAACTCCATTTGTTTAGTACAGCAAAACGACCTTATGTTTTTAGCAGACAACATCAGGCACATACAACAAATAAGCATAAAATTATACACTTCTCCAATTTGTCTTCCCGCTTAACGATCTACTTGCTTGTTTCAAGTAAACAAGTGAAAGGGAACAAACTAGAAACTAGGAAAACTAGAGCTCTTGTGGCAGCACGTAAATGTAAATTGCTACCGACAGGTATTAATGGCCAGATTTGCCTAAATAATGGCAGAGATGGAAAACCCGAAACGCCACAAAGCTCCACTTGCAAGTCAACAGCAGCTACCAAAACCGGAAGTCGGTGTAGCACCACAACATCTGAATGCTTCATATGTTCACGCTAACTTACGGCTTTTAAAACTGCCAATTTTTTTGCGAATTTCATGTACTAGTGCTGCTGGCAAGCTTGTAAACATTGAGGCAAGAAAATATATACAATTTCAAGTTGCTTTTACAAGACGTAACAGGTTGTGAAAACAAATACTGAAATCGGAACTACTACATGTTCCAAAGCTACAGTGTCGGCTTGTGAAATACCAGATTTGCTGGTGCTGAAAGACACTTGAGGATGCATCGAAAAACGCTGCTCTCAAACACGCTCATTCAACCTGGGCTATTGAGCACTAAAAGAGCGTGAAGTCGGAGCCGGGAACATTGACAAAGTATGTGGATTTGCTGATACACGTGAAGGAATTCCAGCTTTTGGATACCTTGCAAAAGAAGCATATCGATTTCGGAATGCAGCAGGTTGTAAATTGGAGCTTAGGCCGTATTTGAAGTGAAGCTTGTTTGGAAGCCACCCAAAAGTGGGCCGATTAAATGGAGAAGAAGGAGAAGATTTCTGAGTATTGCGTTGCTGCTGCAGTTTTAACGCGCTTTCTTGGCAACATTACACATCATCATATTGCTAATGGCAAATTGGTGTTCTTTGGCAAGTGCAACAACGGAAAATGCGTTTGCTTCGCGTTGCACCCAAGGATAACGTGTGTGGGTCGGTTGATATGATATGTGAGCTGAAAGGATTTAAATGAGGATTTATGACCCGATTTCCTTCTTACAAACTTTAACATTTGTGCACTTTTCATGACGTTTTTAAACTTGGCTTTGAACAATGTCACAAAGTTGTTTTGAACCTGTTTAAATTGCTCTGTTTTGTAAGCCAAAAAAGTGCAAGTTGTCTGATCTGTGCAATTTGGTTTCAAGCACGAACAGTACAACAAGAGGGCGCAAAACGCAATCTGGACAGGTGTGACCGCTTTGTTATTACGTAATAGGAAATGGCATCAGACTCTCAGCCCGCATTGTTGTAACGGCATACATGCTGAGAGATAATCGCTCGACTTGTAATTTATTAACGTGTTTGATTACACTTCATTGAGGGTGAAGAAAGTTTAAATTGCATCAAATGCAGCAACAAAAACATTGAATATTATTGCATGGAGAAACAATGGCGAGTGGGAGACGAAACTATGGCGATGATGACTGAATGCAGAGATGGGAATCAAGATAGTCTTTTTTGGTTAGTGAAGATGCGATTTTTCCGCCAAGAGAAATTGATAGGGGTTGAATCAGATGCATTTAGTGCGTGCCCGGCGGGTGGTGCGGGAAGGGTGGGGAGGGGGCTTCCCCTTTCCCGCTCCAGCGACGCGCAAGAGCGCGTGACCCCAAGCGCGCGCGAGAAGCGCAAGAAGAGCGCCGAGTTTAATTGATTAGAAGATGAATTGATTAACTCGGTGTGTGCTCTCGCTTGCTTGCGGTTGCCGTATCAGGTGACAGGTGTGAAAAATGCTGATTTACAGTTGGTGCTAATGAAGAACGTTGAACAAGCTTCGAACGGAGGAATGAGATAATGATGGTGGACCGACGATGTTGACGCTGGGCGCTGGTGACTTGAGAAGTTGAAAAGAATGACGATTTGAAAGGGCTGGTGTGTGTCGTGTAAATTCCTTTGTTTTACCGTTAGTTAGTGTGTGACAAGTGATAGTATGTGAGATAAGAGAGTAGTGATGGAAATTAATTAGGAACAGGTGAGCGCCAAGGAACCGCCAAGGAGAAACAGATGACCAGATGGCGCTTCGATCGCTTGAGAGAATCGACTGAAGTATGTATAAAGCTTCAAAGATAAAGACTGGCGGATTTACCGGCGGTAGATTTGATTGCGTGGCGGGGAACGATGTGAAAAAGTGTCTTTTGTGGAGCCATTAAAGTGGGTACAAGAGCGATAAATGTGGTTGAAGATAAACGCGTTTTTTATAGAGGAGATGCGTTATGAGTTCAAGTTCTATTCTTGTTTTGAAATCTAAAGTGTCATATGTATCATAAGCTTTTGAGACTCAAAAGAAGGGGTTTTTGTTGGAGTGGGATTTTCATGGAGTTGAACGCCGGGGTGTTTGTAAAAGAAGTCCATTTTGGGTGACTGGTCAAATTTCGAAGTGATGTATACGTGTTATTCAGACTGCGTTTTGTAATAGTGCTTAGAGGGCGATCTGCAGGAAGTGTTAAGGACCTGATAGGATGACAATAGCGCTATTATTGTATGAGTGTGACGGCATAAAACTGAGGTGTTTTTTTATTGTGGCGTTTGACGTGAAATTGCCTAATTTAGGAAGATTCATGAAGGGTCATATGGAGTCGGGTGATAAAAATTACTAGGGGTCGATAGGAGGTCGCCAGCAATGGAAGGCTATGGGACTAAAATAGTCGTTGGTGGCGGCGGGAGAACGGTAAAAAGTGTTTGTTTAAATGTGTCCGGAATTCGGGTCATAGATCATGCGGTAATGAGATGCAATAAAAGCGCAATAAAATGGCGGGATTGATATCGGTTTAATTGCCTGCTGCTCAGATCTGAATCCGAAAGTAGCGCCGCTTCGCGGCGCTTCTTTTTGGATTCTGCCGAGCAGCGTTGTTGCATCTTTTGAGATGATGGACGTGTTCCATTTATTATGGCGTCAGGGAAGCGTGAATGTTTTTGTGTGTTGTATTTTCATAAGTTGCAGCGAAAAGTTGTACACACAATGTCGGCATTACGCAACTTCCGGTTCCGGGTTGATATATGGAGGCGCGAAGTTGTCTCATTTGTTGATACAAAGTAGTGGTGAATATGCATTTGGAGAAATTAATACGCGAGTTTATACGTGGAAAATGCAAAGAAGAAAAAAGAAGCTTGTGGTGCTGATAGCGAGGAGTTTGAAAAATTGTTGGAAATTGTTGGATGGTAAACAAAGCGGAAGTATTGAAGTTCTTTGCGTTTGTGGCTGATGCCGTCGTAAAAGATGCAAGGAAACCTCAGATGAAGAAATCTTTGAAAAAGAGCTGCAAACAAGCTGTAGAAAGTAGCTGAAGAATCGGGAGCGGGACCGTCTGGTCGCAGTCTGGAGAGATATAAAAAGAGTAATTTTTCTTGCTTGGTTACGTAATTTATTTTTGCAATTTATTCAAACGGGCTGGGGAAAAAGAAGAAGAGTCATGTATGTTTGCAAAGTAGGAGAGCGGGAAGAACTGCAACTTTTCTTCGAGGGGAGGCTATGTGATTCTTTACAAATGCAGGCAACACGCTAATGATGACAGTATTGGAGAAAGCAAAAGGAAAAGAAGAAATCGTCGAGGTTCTGTCAGAAGCATAAAAGTTGGTGATTTTTAAACTGACAGATTTGTGTGTGGAGAAAGCAAATGGGCTATGGTTGGAATTGACGAGCGGTGACTGTTGTGGTTGAGAAGGCAAGAATCTATTCGAGTGACAAAAAAAGTTTTGGTGGGTTTTCTAGGAGGCGTTGCGTAGATTTTAATTGTTAGTTTTAAGGGTATGCCGAAGATTTATTTGTAGTGTTACGAATATGAACCTGTAATTGCGTACTTAGACATGTTATTTATGTAAACCGCTCTCTGAACATGACTTCGACGTGTATCGAAAACAGCTGAAAGAGTAAACAAGCGTTCATGAAATGCAACATGAATTATTGCGGTACTTTCTGTATCCTAGGTAACTGATTTTTGTGGGATGACAATGACCTCGCACTTCGTGTAGCCTGTTGGGGTGAGACGAGAGCCATGTGCAAGATCGATTTTTTTATTATCAATGAATTAGCAAGTATGAGCGTTAACAATGGAATTATTTCAAATAGATCCATAATATGGCCTTGTGTGGACACAATTATTTTTGGTGTCTCCTACCTTGTGTGGGGCTTTTTAGGCCAATAACTTTCCACAGATTGCATAATTACTTTTCTGTGATGCTTTCCGACAAACGTGTGAGTTATACGGTTTTGCAAACGAAGTTTCACAAGTCTACTTGCAGGGGTTTATGGCAGTCTTATGTAAGAAGAAGAACATTTAGAACATGATAATCAAGCTTTGTATATGGAAAGCAGAGTCAATGCAAGATTCGATGCAATGAAATATTGAAATGTAGTTGGCAAACATTCTATTCATCTTTGCTGTCCATCTTTGCTCACTTCTTGTCTGTCAATGATTCAAGAAGTCTGTTTATCGATCAGATGTATATTTTAGATCACGTACGTAAAACAGACTCCCGACTGTGTCCGGCAATGTGGAGTTGCAATGGATAATTATTACCGCTAGCGTTGAGAACGTACATCAATTTCCAAGCAGAGATATAAAGTAGGCTGTTTGAGTGACAGTGATTTTGATTACAGCTTTCCAGGACATGCATTTTGCGATAATACGGTATTGGTTAATAATCTTCACTGCATTAGATGCAAACATTGTTTTGCTGTTAGACGATTATCACCTTGTGTGGGAATGTGGTTTAGAGAAAACTAGTGAATGCGTGGTTTCTTATAAGCTGATGAATTTGCTGGGGCGTTTGAAAAGGAGTTCCGGCAATTAGGTACACCAATATTCGGTCTGCAAACAGTACGATCCTCATCTAGACTTGTGAGGCCAGCATGAACACGATCGGATTATTTTGCAACGGGATTTGTAGCCCAGCGCCGTATGATATCAGAGGCTGTGATTTAACGAATGATTTATTAGTTACGACAAAACATCATTAATGGCACCAGAAGAGAAGGGGGCTTCTGTTTTTGTGAAAAGTACCACTTACAGTACACAATTGCCCAATAAGTTGAGAAATTGCCCTTGACTCGATTTTTTGTGTCCTCAGTCTTTCCTGTATAATGTATAATCAAAAGTGGAGGAGCTTTATGACGATGAAACTCTCCACATTGGCAACTAACTGGCCCAAATGCGGTTCCAGAATACCTGTGACTATCGTTTCTTTAGACCTTGGGAGCCGCCTTGTAGACTGCCACGCCGACCGCTAAAAACAGATTCGAATATCAAACCCAAATAAAGACACATGAAATGCAAATTTTTTAGAAATGTATGGAAAAGGGGACTGTTAGACAGAGTAGTTCACAGTAGTTCAAACTCGTTTTATAGCGTATTATAGTGCAATTTGCCCTTTTGAGATTGGCGTATAATCCTCGTAAGTCCATGATTGGCTTTGTACCACATGAAGAAGGCAGTTTTGTCTTTCAGCAAACGGTTCTTCATCGGCTTTCGAGTTGAACTTCTACCTTCTTCAATAAAAAAATCGCGAGGTTCTTTATCGAGATTTCCGTTATGCATTATTTATAAGATCTTAAATTCATCCATTCATTTTTGTGCCTGAATATTTCGATAATGGAAAGTTTGTGGGCTAAAAAAATGACCAAATTTGTATATGGAATGAGAATTACTAACTGGTCTGATGGGAAATTGAATGCAATGAAGTATTTTCGGGTCTCGGTCATGTGGCATCATGCAACGGGAGTCAATACCCGTTTTTGTTGGAATCTTGGCTGACTAGTTTCTCTGACGACTCTGACATCCACTCCATTGTGAAGTTAAATTTCCAGGCAGTGAATTAGGCAAGGCAAGGCTGCCAATGACAATCGAAGGAATAAGCAACCCGAGTCCCCAGAGTTCCGAATGTTACAAACTATAACACTGCACGAGGTGTGTGTCGGCCGCTTCAATATAAACTTTTTTCATCAACCTTTAACAGCAATCAACCATCTTCGCACTCTACTCGGGCAAGTTGAACAAGAAACCTTCCGTCTTGAAACTCAGGTTACAGTTCTAACCTAGTCTCAAGAGACAGAATGTTAACATATTCTCAACAGTACTCGATTGTATACTTTCTCCAGAAAATGAGCTGGATTTCAACAAATCCAAAACTGTCGGAAAGAAAGCGAGGTGACATCAGATCTTTGGGGAAAGCGGCAAGGCGGACAAGAGTGAACCAGTAAAATTTCTACCTTTACTACGTAAATTAAAACAAGTTTCTTCAACAAATTGAAATACCCAACATGCACTCATAGCAAAACTACATGCCTTCGAGATGCCGCCATGAAGTAACGTTGTTTCTCATACATTTCCAGTCAATTCATCCCCTTTCGAACAATGATAACATCAGCCCTCAAAAACTGTCTTCCAACCAGCATTCTGCGTGGGCCCCACAGTCATCCAAAGTACCTCTTAATTTCGCCCATTTTCGCAAACTTGCATTCTTCTCATTGTGTGGTCTGCTTGCTGCCCTGCCTCAAATCCAGTCATTTCAGGTACTTTGCAACTTCAATACAACTTTGTAACGCTATTCAACGATAAAAGCCTGCAGACAAGACTGACAGTTTGATTGCCCTCCGGTGGACGTTCAAGACATGCAAAGTCAATAAGCCAAATCCCACATACTTATCTGTGTTTTTACTTCACTTTTTTGACTGTCAGAATGCGTTGTTGCGAATTTTTCGCCAACTCACAACAGGTACATTGGCGCCAAGAAACAAATGAGGTTGAGACAATCATAGTAATTACACTTCTTGTCGCCGATTGCGGAGGCGGTAATGTCGTCTATACATTTTCAAAATTGCATCCAAAGGTACATTGTAGATCTGAAGGCATTTTTTACAACCCTGAGAAAAAATCTGTTTATGCTCCCCAAAACTGTCTACTGCCGCAAGGAGTTTATTGAAATGTAAATTTTTATTGTTTTATGATACTCAAGAAGCTGGTTTTGCCTTTGAAGTCGCAGCTACCTGCTGGGTTCAATTGACTGAGCTCCTACTTCATTCCCACATTGTAAAAAGCTTTCTTTGATTCTTGATTTGATGATGACAGCGGCGATAATAGCCATTTTGGTAATGAAAGCAATGATCCCAAAACTTGATAATTAGATGGTTGGCCATATACAAAATTCTGTGGTTTATTACGGGTCCATTTCAAAGCTTTTTCAAGTGGGTGTTGACTTATTACTTGCCGGCTGTCGTATTACCGTAGCTTCTTTTCTCCCTCATCCATCGACGTACAAAGTAGTAAACGCCTTGGCTAATGTGCACTTATGAATGTCGATGGATGCTAAATCGCCATTATAAAACAAGTACAATCTCGAAAGCCACAAAGGATTTCTTCTTATTGATATCATAAACACATTCCAGGTTCCAAATTCGGTCAACGGATACAATAATACGGGAAGAGCTCGAGTTTGGAGGAGAGAAGATGCATTTGGATAAATGGCTTTTTTGACAGATAGACACGGGGCAGAAGCTGTTTGAAATTGGGCGCTATGTTCACCTACCGAAGAGCGTAACAGCGGGTAATTTTAATGGTGTCGAAATAGGTCGTTCAAAATATGGCTTGCGTTGGTGCGGGTAAAGGTAAAATCTTCGAGACCTTTTGAGAATCAATAGAACAGTATAGGAGATACCTAAGACGTTTTCGATACAAACGAACCGGTTAAATGGTCCCAAAGCGGTTAAGTGCATAAGGACATGGATGTGGGGGATAAGAAGGTTCTGCAGACGTATTGGAAATTGAAAAATGTGTTTATCTCGTTATCTCATCTACGTGGAATGAAATGGGCGATGGATTAGAAAAAAGAAGAGAGAGAGCAGAGTTTTAGATCTAAAAAACCAGGGGATTTAAGCGTACTTCTTTTTCTATACGAAGAAAGTAAGTAGGAAATGTACGCGAAAGATGTATGTTTTTAATCGGACCCATGGAGGATATTCAATTGAATTCGGTATGAGGGCGAGAGGAAATATGGCGCATATTCTATAATAAATGAGACAAGGATGACGTACCAAAAATGGGTGGAAGAGGGGAGAGCAAAAGGGTTAAGTGGGGTAAATGAAAGAGAGGGCAAGGGGTCAGGGGGTAAAAGTGGGTGGGGGGACAAAGCGGGAATTTTAAAAATTTTGAAACTTGCTACCATGTTCCCTAGCCCTAGCAAACAAAAGTGGAACTGCTGGATCAATGAATATATTATCTTGCAGAGGCTTGTGGTGAGAATCGGAGCATATGTTGCCCACTTGGGTTGTAGCTGCTGAAAATGGTATGCAATCAGATGGACTTCAAAAAAGATGTATATATATGTGGCAATGACGATAGAACATCAAAGAAGAGATTAGTTGTCAAAGGGTTAACGGAGATTATACATACGTTTAAATACGTTAATACGGAGATGTGGCGGATAGGAAGGGCTGACTGAGGACGAAGTGTGGTTTTGGCGGGTAGGAGGAGGACAGAAGCCTTGGATTTTGGTGAAAGTTGGGGGAAAATAACAAAAGTATCAGCATGTAAGGAAGGATAGATAGGATGGCGAATTTGCCATTCTGCTTTTAATAATCTGTAGACTGAGGGGACGAATGTCATGGAATGTTGGATTATCTCGTTTAATAATTTATTCAAAGAGAGAGAAAGCGGCGGAATATGAAACTGGGGCTTCAGAATGATGAACGGCTGGTGCGGGCGACCGACGGAATTTTGGTGTGTAGCAAGTTGTTCCGTTTGGTTGGATGAGAAAAGTGAAAGCTGGTTAGTTGGTCGGTCGGTCGGATCGTCGGATGTCGAAGGACGGACGTGACCACAAGCCTGCTGGAGGCCGCCTGATAACAAAGTAGATTTTAGCAGTTGATTCATTTATTAAGTGGGCAAGCAACTGGCCGTGACCTTTAATGACGTCCGTTGGACGGAGAGGACGCGGACGTCCTCGTGGTATTCGAGGACGCTCTTCGACAGCAGGCTGCTACGGCGAGGACTATGTTGGGACGTGATTAATGGCGAAAAATTTGTTAAATTTTGCAAGAGAGGAATTCAGAGGAAATTCCTACTTTTGAAGCAACTTTATATTGCATGAAAAGTGCAGAAGAATGTCTTTGAAGTTGCAGAAAATTGTTTGCGAAAAATGCGAAATTTCAAGTTGATGCAAGTTGAGGAATTCGGAGAAATTAGAAAGCTTGGAAAGAGATTCTGTGACAAAGGTTGAATTTTTAGTAGTTAGCATTGACGACGACAGCGGTATTTGTTATATACAAATGTAATGGCCAGTGAATGATGTAGTGGTTTTGTCGGACATTGAGTTATTTTGTTTCGGTCCGTGGGAGTTCTGACTGAGGTGGATTTCGGAGAGGACTTTAGAACGCGCGCTAAACTGGCCGAAGGATCCTGAAAAAATTACAACGCATCGCTTGCGTGTTTATTGGTGTCTATTAAGATTACGACTTTTACGTTCATTGTGTAATGACTGGAATAAGCTTGGAAAAACACAAAAAAGTTGTGAACTCAACCACAGCGGAATCTGATGTGGTTGTTGTGGTCAGGCAAGCCAGGAGTTGGCTCTATTACTTGCTCACAGTCAGACTTTCGTACCTGTGGTCAGGTATGCGGAAGGGCCTCAAAAGGGTCCACTCTGGATAGTGTACCCTTAACATGGGACACTTGACCAAGGCGCTCTTAAGAGTATGGGCCCTTCGGGCCCATACCCCGAGGTGTTAATGGACTACACGGCGCAGTCCTCATGTAATTTGTTTTGTATTGCAAGGGACCTCTTGGACCCATTGGAACATTAATGTTGTTCGAGTTCCCTGTAGGTTGAGTTATAGCTGCGATTGCTTTGTTATTCTTACATTTACTGGAGAAAGAAAGGACATTGAGACAATTGAGTCGGCGGCGGACTTAAGGGCTATTGGATTTGGTTGGGCCTTGGGCTCGAGTCTGGAGGGCATCCAATGGACACAAAAGGCAAGGGAATATTGTGGAATTTCGACAGTTTCTCTTTTAAAAGTTATGTGTTATTTTTCAAAGTTATTGCCGTGTGTGTAAGTAAGATTCCTCGGTTTCAGTGTTTCTGACTGGAGTTCCAAGAATTGGCGGCGCTTCTAACGGTCTGAGGTTTGAGCACCTTTGGTTGAATCCTTTGGTGGAAAGGCGGTAGGTAATTTATTGAAGGGACGACATCGTAAGTTGGATTGTGACAGACTGGTTAACAAAGAGGTTAACATTACGTGGATTTATGCTCCTAGTAGAAATTTTTAGAAGTTGGTAGAAAATGAACAGATGAAAAAGAATTTGGTTGCTATGGTCATCACCGCAGCCTGATTTGGACTCGCGATTGGGCGACGTCGACGTAGGTGCTGATGATTATACGGCTGGTTGGTTGTGAAAAAGAAGATCCACCCAAGATTAGTATGCAAGAAGGTTGATTAACATAATGTATTTATGTGGATGTTGTGATGGAAACATTTGTGGTCAGAGATGTACTTTTTGATATGGCGAAAGATGTGTGGGTACAGTAGGCCCTGACTACCCCTGCACCCCAACCGGCGGTCGGAAGGAGGACCCTTTTGGAGTGAATTACTAAACAGAAAACAAGTCAAGTCAAAACTATTTTAGATTGTAGAGATATATTTGTTGTTAGTAGAAGAGCCAGATCTCGGATCGGGGCAAGAAACATTGAGAAAAAGGTTAACCAGGAGAAGAAAAAGCACACGTTAAATGATGTTGATTTGAAGAGATGAGAAAAGATGAGGTCGGTGTTTTGTGTGTTGTTAACGTGCCGTCGTACAAACAAACGGAGAATAAGGCAACAGGTTGCTGGGTTCCTGCGGTCAATTGTTGTTTGATCCGTGGAGGTGACGGAGCGTAGTGAGTTTGTGAAGGGAAGCTAATGAGAGTGCACGTGCTATAAGTGAGTCAAAGTTTTATGAGTAACGATTTGGATTACTGTGGGAAATTGGCGAATTTTCGGAAATGTGTCGGTGATTATCGATCAACTGTCGACGAGGAAAATGGCTTGTGGGACTTTAAATCGGTGGCGTGTCCCTGGCAGACTCGGTTTGGTGTTGATAGCTACATTGCTATTGTCCGGGGACGTTTCAAGCTCTTCGTCTTCTCGGTGGGAAACTCGAGGGAGATGGAAGACGTTCAAAAAGGTGATTTCTTCAGGGGACGCTGGAAATGTAGTGGTTGACGAGCTAGTGTCATCGATAAGTGTTCTCAGCCGAGGTGAAGTGAGTATCAGCAAAGAGGGCGTTGTTGAGCGGGGACACTTACCTGTTCTACCCGAAGAGACTGGAGAGTTAATTAGTTCCCGAAATGTAAATTTTCCCGCCCGGAGAAGAACAACTCGTCAACGGGATGAGGGAATGAAGGCTGAGGTGGAGGATGACAAGAAGGACTGTTTGCTGGAATCTGGCTCAATCTTGTTTGATTCACCTTTAATTGGAAATGGGTCGTGGAGAAGTGGGGATAACTCGCTGGTGTTGACAGGTCGAATTGAAAGTGTTTTGTATTTTGGTGGGGCCCAGGAGGGGGTCCTCAAGACAAATGCTGACACGGATGTCGAGGGGTATGAGTGGGGAGAGGGGGGAGTGCAGGGGTCGAGGAAGCGGAGGGGGCGGAGCAAGCGAGGGGTCTACAAGGACACTGATGAGGATGATGACGACGATGATGAGCGTGTCTTGAACATTGGAGAGCAAGTAAGGAGAGAGAGCGCCGCGCGGCCTTCGGCCCGCGCGCGCTCGAGGGGTCGTGACCAAAGGGGTCGAAAAAAAGAGGGACCGCGTCGGCAGAGACCGCTAACATCGCCTGCACCTACAACTGAAGCTACAACGACATCTTTTCCTTCTCCTGTTGACATTGACGAAGGCCTGAAATCGCATCAAGTTGCCACTGAAATTCAGTCTGAATCCCCTCGACAGCCACAGCTTAATGAGGTTGCTGCTGGAGCTGTTGAATCTGATGGAGTGACTAGTGAAGTGAATGGGAAAAGCATTGATGTCGATGAAAAAGAAGACGTTTTAAAAAACGGTGGTGGTGGTGAAAAACGTAAAAAAGCTAGACAAGCTGTTAGTGAAATTGATGACTCGGGCTACGATCATCTCCTGGGAATCCATGATGAGTGGGTGCGGAGTGAGAAACCAGGCGGGCTCGCATTGCTCGTCTCCGTTAAACGCATTATTAAAGGTGATCGATCACTGGAAAATAGCGTTATACTGGTTCGAGGGCTAAATCGACCTGTTGGGTGCACTGGCGGTGGGGTGTCGGGAGGAGGAGGGGCTGGAAAATTCTGGAAACTCAGGGTTAAGGATACACGAATCTTTGTTCTGGAACCAAGTCCACAGGGGTCAGCAGCGTACAGGCTCAAAGTTATTCCGTTGCCAGTGACATTGAATAATCTCCGGGTTTTTGATGAAATAGCCAAGAAAGCAGGTAAAGTAAATTATTTCCTTGAGTAACAATAGAACAAGTAACAAGAACAAATGAAAAATCACCAACTTGATTGATACATACAAGGTTTTTTGAGATCACGATCTACAGAAAAATGTCTGTAAAATGTCCAAATTTGGCAAGGGGTACAGAATCACGAACAGGCTTTAAGACGAATAAGAACGGAGGATTGAGAAGAACAAATACAAAAGATGAACGGGTTAGACTGAGGTTGAAGGGTTTTAGCCAAAGGGAATTTCTGGCTGTGATGTAATGGTTAATGATGGCAAGGGATGGATGTGATGATGATGTGATCATTTATTAGAGGGGACTGGGTGCTTCGATTTGAAAGTCTGGAAGAGATATACAACGCTGTGGCATCAGAAAGTTAGAAGGTGTTGGCCTGAACATGGAAATGTCTGGAGAGCAGCACTGGGAAGTTGGTTTCGTTTAGTTTTAGACGTGATTTAAATACTCTGAAATGGTTGAGCTGTCTGAGGGTAGAAGGACAGGATGACGGATTTTTAAAAGACGTGAACTTGATGATGGATTATGCGAAGAAATGTGGATAATTAATGGAATTTGTCGAAAGAAAATGAAGGTATTAAAGGTGTGGAGTGATTGGCACGTGGGCAAAGGGGGATGAACCAAGGAGGAAATTCGATGGTTTGAGAAACTGTCATAGAAAGTATGAAACGTTGAAGACGCTCGAAGCGGGGTCAAAGGTGGAAGCGTTGGAAGCTGGAAATATCCCAGCCACTAGAACACATGGGAAACTTTTTAAAACGCTGCAACTACAAGAAAACAAATAGCAAACGTGGCGAAGCAAAACGCCTGGCGTTGTTACAAAAGGCCAATACATGGAGCCAATCATTCGCAAAAGGCGTTTGAAATCAAGTCGGAAAATGCACACGCGGGTGGGTGAGGCACGTCGAATGTCAGTCAAATTGTGTTATGAGTAAAAGCCGTACAACTGTAGCATTTGTAGGTTTGGTTGGCGGGCGGAATATAATGCGCTCCATTTATGGAGCTGGCGTTTTTATACGTTTTAATGAGTTTCTTTCTGTTGTTGTTGTTTAAAACCGTGCTCAATGCTTGCTCTGTGTAAGTTGTGCTTTTGGCTGGCAAAGATGCGTGTACGAGGCTGTCTCGATCGCCTTTTCCGGAATGTGCGTCTGGTTTGGGTGTTGTTACGCAATTGAACAAAACAGGGCAGGAGTTCAGAGAAATCGACATAATTCAGCGTCGTAAAATTGCTGGTTCCGGAAAAGATTCACTTCGTTGTAAAAGACGCTGAAACTCACAGGTTTCGACACAAGGTCGACTGGGGTCACTTGTGAGGTAAATTTAAATTATGTAAGATTCGATGGTAGTGTAATGGTGAGCATTAATTTCTAGCGGTGGCTTTAATCAAAATATCTTGTCAACTTTCTTCCGAGGTTTACACCCTCGGTATTTATAGCTGCAGCGGTTAATCAAGTCGGTGACCAATTTCACGTCACTCAACCGTGATATGGATTGACATAAGCTATCAGCATTAAAGTTGCGTAGGCGTTTCTTGTTTTGTGGTCAGATGGAGGTTTGATTACTCACGCATAAATACTTTTAGAGGTCTGTCGTCTGCGCCGGGTACATGATTCGAAACAACTTTTTGTTTTGTGCGTGGGCAGAAGCAATTTTTATGAAACTGCAGTCAGTCAGTCACTTGTTCTTGGTCGTCTCGTTAGAATTTTTTCGATGCAACAACTATAGTATGCATGTTCATGCAAACCGATTTCCAGTTCCGTTATGTTCTCTGAAGAACGGTTCCTAAATCGTAATGGCGGTTGGTAAAGTCAATAATAACGAAATTGGTCCGTCGCCGCCGTTTACTCCGGTTACTCCCGTGATGTTTGCGTGCCTGACGGGTTTTTGAAGGTTGTGAGAGCTGCAGTTTTTTCGCTGCAACTTGCACCGGACGACAACGGGCGGTCTGACAGTAGTGTGCATTTGATCGATGCGTTATGCAGTAAAACAAATGCAGACAGCAGGGGCT
>JAQGBJ010002458.1:0-16386 GCA_034698345.1 Sphaeridia pumilis
AAGGGTTTAGGAGTAAAATAGCATTCCGGAGAACACGCGTGTTCGAGTAGGTTGAGATTAGTGGAGTTGCCGCTACACAGGCCGAAGCTCGAGATCTTCGGCGGTACTGTTTCCATAGCAACAAAGATTACAATTTCCGGTCTCTTAAATTGTTACCATGTTAAGACCTGCACCTGTTAACCTATTAGTCTCCTCCCCCTTTCACCCCCCCCCCCTCGTTAAACACCTGCACCTACCCCCACCCCCTCGAACTCAAAACCTGTATATTCACCATTAACAACCAGTTCCGCTGTATAATTTGCCTTTCCCGCAGAATTGCTCACTGTACACGTATAATTTCCAGCGTGCTTGGTCGAAATCCTATCAATCGCCAAAATACTGCTCTTCAATCCCAACTTGACCACCTGGACTCCCTTCAAACTCCCAAGCGTCGGAGCTTCTCCTTGGAAGGCCCAATTGATGGCCACTGGCGTATCCCCCGAAGCCACTACACACTGAACTTGCGCCGTATCTCCTGCTAAAAGATGGTCTTGCGAAAACTCAAAAGGGGCTATTTTTGGTCCAACTAAATGGAAAAAAACGAAAAGCAAAAACTAAAAATTCTAGAAACTACAATTCAAACAGTAGCTGCAATAAAGGCCAATTGCGAACTTCGTAGTTTTTGAATCACCGTTCACAACCAGTTCCGCTGTATAATTAGCAGTCCCAGCGCCATTTTTGGCAGTGCAGGTATAAAAACCTGAATGGTCCGAAGTGACTGCTTCGATCATAAGAAGACTTCCTTTGGGCCCTATCTTCATAACGCTAACTCCTTGCTGATTTCTAGTACTAGAATCTTCGCCCTGGAAGCTCCAAGTGATCTGCAGAGGACTGTCTCCACTAGGGACCATGCAGGTCAGCTGAGCTACCTCGCCTTCGTCCAAGGCTCGTGGGACTTGAAACGGCATTATCGAAGGAGCAACTATTGGGGTTGGAACCAAAGAAACATTAAGCAAATATTATCTAAATTATTTAAAGCTTTTGCTGAGAAATTCGGCGAAACTTCACAAGACATCCACTGCTCCTAACCATTAACTTCGACTTCGGCTGTATGATTCGAAACTCCAGCAGCGTTCCTAGCTGAGCACGTGTAATTTCCTGAATGCTCTGAATTGAGACTCTCGATAATCAACGAACTGCTTCGGGGTCCATTCTTGACTATCAGGATTCCATCTTGAGTTGTCTTGGTAACTGAATCGTGGCCTTGAAACGTCCAGCTAATCTGGATCGGCTGGTCTCCTTGGGACACTAAGCAGGTCAGCTGTGCCATGTCTCCTGCGTCTAATGGGTTTTGGACGTTGAACGGAGCTATTTTGGGCGGTACTATTAAAAAGGACAATGATTTTTTCAAACTACGAAATAGTACATTTTCAGCTAGCGATAGATAAGCAAGACTCCTTGGACTTCGCTTGTCCAATTACCGTTGACCACCAGCTCAGCAGAATAGTTCGCAGCCCCTGCAGCGTTCCTAGCTGAACATGTATAGTTTCCAGCGTTCTCAGTAGATACTGCTTCGATCATAAGGATACTGCTTTTCGATCCTACTTTCATCACGTTAACGCCTGTCTGAGACCTTTTAGCGGCATCGGAACCTTGGAAGGTCCATCCGATGTCCAGTGGCATGTCGCCAATCATCACTACACACTGCACTTGAGCTAACGATCCAAAGTCTAGAGCCGTTTCTCCGAATGAGAACGGCGAGATTACCGGTGGTACTGTTTCGAACGTCATTATAATAATATGAGTTTCTCTTCATTAATCATTACACAATTTACCTGAAATCAGATATAAACCTTCAACTTGGAACCATTGAAAAAGACTGCTTACCCATGACTTGAAGCTCCAAGTTCCCGCGAGAAGTGTAGCCTTGAGCGTTCCGGGCAACGCAGGTATACGTCCCCTGGTCCGAAGTCCGTTGCACGTTCTCAATCACAAAAGTCCCGTTCGGGTAGACACTTTGACGCCGATTGATTGGAAGAACTCGGTTATCTCGTTCCCATGTTACAGAGTCTATCGGGTATCCAGCTACAGGGCAGGTGACGAGGAACATTTCTCCAGCAACCACTTGGGCTTTGTCCATTGGCCGAACGTGCGGAAGTCCATGGACGTTGAGACGAGCTGAGTGGGAGGTGCTTCCGACCTTCGAGACCGCAGTACACCTGTAAAATCATATTGAATTCATCCATCTGTTCTTCTAAAATAGTGTCTTCTTTTTGATTTTTTCATTCGTACCGATACAATCCACCGTCGTTTGTATGTACGTTGCTGATGTTCAAATGAGAGACCACTTCGCCGCCAGGTGCCGTTGCGTGTTGATCGATTTGGATCCTGGGAAGATACCGTAAGTCATTAGTCAAAATTCATTAAATTCTTCAATGAAATTTTCGAGGCTTAGCCCAACCTGTCATTGTTCGTAACCTTCTTGCCGTCCAACTCCCAGACGATATCAGGCGATGGGTTTCCAGTAGCTCTGCACTTCAAAGACACCGTTGGTCCTGGTTGGAGGACTTCCTCTCGGAATTTGTGCGTCAGTTTCGGTGGGTCAACTACGAATCAGAATCAAAATCATCAATTACTTCATAAAACACACTGAGGATCCAGTAAGTGCGTAACGCATCCAACTTTCTCCCGCTTTCTCTCGCGCCTCTCCGAAAAGCCACACACTCACATCTCCCGCCCAATTTCAATTCAGCTGTGGCCTGAGCAGAGTCCTGGTCGTTCCTCACAAAACATTGGTAGGAGCCACGATCTTCCCGCCTCACGGCATCAATCCGGATTACAGAGTCGGTGGTCGGGAGCCGCTTTCCATCCTTCGTCCATGTAATGCTCTTGACTGGAGAACCCTAAAGAGGCAAAAAGCACGTGTTAGTATGTACGCTTTCTCTCCACACTTTCTTTGTGAGAAGGTTGGTTTTGCGTGAGTATTTTCTCTCCAGCTTACTTGGTAGTGACAAGTGAAAGTTGCCGCGCGTCCATATTCAACAGTTTGTGTTGCCGGTTCCACGGTTGCTGCCAATGGAGCTAAAAACCAAACAGAAAATTAACAATTTCTTCAACCAAAAGTATCTTCGAAAATTCAGTTGTTCAAATACCTGTTACTGTCAGCACAGTTTCGACACTTTCGCCTCCAACCGAGTTGTTTACAACACACAAGTATTTGCCAGAATCATCAACTCGAGCCTCTCGGATGATCAAAGTTCCGCCCAGTTGCTTCACACGGTCGTCCAAAGGTACCGGTTTCTTGTTTGAGCCGTCGCTGAATTTGAACCATCTGAAAGTATCAAAAGAGCTTGTGTTAGTATTCACGTTCATCCAAATAGTGGCTCCTGCCCTCTGTCGCTAGCAAGCTTTACAAACAAACTACAAGCGTCAAACAGCAAAAATCTCAAGATCGAATCAACAAAATCCATGTTAGAAACCTATAGGAAGGAATCGGAAACGCTTGAACGGCGCACAGCGCCACCAGCGTTTCCCCAACGAAACCGTCTCGCGTTTCCACTGTTTTGGTTGCTTTTTTCGGTTCCACTGCACCCGTTGGCTCTGTGAAACGTTTCAAAATTTTGAAAATACTACTGTAATTCAACTTCTTTTTGAATTTGACCCTTTTGTTGAGAGACGTGATTCTAATACTTGAGATTTTTGCCGGTCAATAGTAAGTAAATTAGCAGCAAAAAATAAAGTTTTTGACAAAATACTGCTAGACTTCTCTTCCGTAAATCGAAATTCTAATTCTGATGATATTTTTTGAAAAAACCTTGACTGAGGCGCTGGATGTGACTGCGCTTCGCAATGCAAAGCTACATCACTCGCAGCTTTCGATTTGATTCTCTGCCATCCATCACCGCTCAATTTCGGACCTGTTCGTCCTGATGGTTCTGTTTTTTTGGAAAAATTGTTCTTTTACTTGAATGAAAACTTCAATGTTTTTTGCCGTTAATCTGACTGTGAGACGGTGGAGACGGAATCGATTTGCCATTTTTTCAGAACAAGATTGTGAAAGCAACTTAAAGTATTAAAGAGTACAAGCAATAGTTAATATGTTTAGCAACATCACACAACTACCCGACAGAGGGCGCTTTAAAAATACAAGTAAAATTTTCATTCTTCAGCGATGAACCCCAACATATGATTTTCTATTTTTCGCCACAAACTTTCTAAAAATATGAAATTTCGCCATTGCCATTTTTCCTAAACCTTCGATGACCAAAGATGCAATTTTGCCATACCTAAATCTGGCGTTGGATACCCTTGAGCATCGCAGGTCACAGCCACGTCTTTATTACCGGAAACAGTGGCTCTTCGAACTCCTACCGTTTCGCTGTCTCGGATTTTAGGAGTAACGCTAGTATGCGGTTCTATCGGAAACATCATCAAAGTTTCAAAATCTCGAATCATGCTTTTAAAATACATTTCTTATTATGGGCTGTGACATACGATGCTCCAAAATGCGCCTATTCATAATTTCTAAGACTTCAAATTTCATCTTTACGTAAACTTCGGGGGCGGATTTCCTTGTCCTTCAACAGACAAAATACCCGTCGACCCAGCACTTGCAAGTACATGATGCATTGTCAGCTTCGGGATTTTCGGACTGACTCCTGATACCGGTTCTGCAGAAGAAGTACGTGGAACATTCATGAATTTTGGCGCCTAAACCTTCGAATATTGCCTCAAGTTCGCTATCGCCGTTTTGAAGCCCAAATGTTGGAAGTGAAAGCTTTAACAATTAGTAACCTAAATTCTGGCGGTGGATGCCCTTGAGCACTGCAAGTGATAGCCAACGAAGAGCCTGAAGACTTTCGAACCGTCTGCATTCTGGATTCAGTGGGGAAATTTGGTGCTGAGCTTCCGATGGGATCTGTAGTTCCAGCAAATATACTGAATTACTAACGAAATCTAGCAAAATCTATTTGGAGCCTTTGAGCCGGAATACGGGAAGTGATTTTGTCTATTATGAATTTTAAGTGCCTTAATAGCCTCCAAATTACTTGAAATTCGGCGGCGGATACGCCTGCGCAGGACACAAAAGAGCAAACGCCGAATCCTGTATCTTGAAGAACGTTTGCGAATGAGACTGCAACGAGAATTTCGGTCCGGTGCTGCCCATCGGCTCTACAAAATCGAAATTCAAAAACTTTTTTCTCCTCCACAACTATTCACAAATCCCTAAATTTTGCAAGCCCGCCCAAAGCCTTCGTGTTGGAAGAAGCCCCTTTAGTTATTTCCATCGCTTACGTAAATTCTGGCGGCGGAAACGACTGCGCAGGACACAAAAGCGCAAACGAAGCTCCTCGAGTATTATGAAACGTCTGAGACAGCGATTTCAGCGCGAACTTGGGCGCGGTTCCTCCCATAGGTTCTACACCATTTCAAAATTCCAATTTCAATTCAGTTCTCTGCCTTATTCCATAGCCTGAACGTTGTTAAACGGGAATACACGCCAATTTGCACTTTTCCAAACCTGACTTCAGCCCATAAACCAGCCCTAAAACCGCATTGGAACTGCACCTATGAACGACCACCTGCCAACCATCATCGCCAAATAAGTCCTCTTCCACCCCCAAAAACCAAACTATAATTTGTCACATTCTGCCATAAGAACCCATATATATTTACTTGAAATTTGGCGCCGGATACGCTTGAGCCGGACATAACATGGCGAAACTGCTCTCAGCTGTCCGTCTAATTGTATGTGACAGCGAATCCGAAGAGAACCTTGGACCTGTCGTTCCTACTGGATCTGCGCAGCAGCGTATATTTTTTCAGTTATAGCTTTCCTTCACCAAAGTGTAAGCTTTTGCCAAAGTGAAACCTGAATTTTTGATGGACAGACGAGACGGAAAGTGATTTTTCAATGTGGCCGAGCCCATCAAAATTATATACAGCGAGCAACGCAATTCATCATCCAATTTCCCTCTCCAACTTACTTGAATTGCGGGGGTGGAAACGCTTGAGCGGGACACATTAATGCGAAACCAGTTTCACCAGATTTTGTGAAACTCATGCTGCTCAGCTCTGTTGCAAAGCTTGGTTTTGTACTTCCAACAGGATCTGCCAAAGGTTTCACAGTTAACTTTCGTTATGCCAGCCAAAATCAGATTCCCTATAGTCAGTGCCGCTATATATTTAAAGCCCTGCGACCCGCGCGCCCTCTACCCGAAACTTGAATTTACCGCGTAGCGGGAGGCGGGTTGCTTTGAACATCGCAGAGCAAAGCAACTGGGCTCCGAAGTCCAACTCCAATCTTGCTTCCAATACTGCTTCCGTCTTTCACCTTCGGTCCTACGCTCGTCTGAGGCTCTGTCGGAACCAGAACCAAAACTGACTGATGTGATGTCTATCTAAATCAATTAATCTTTGGCCGTTTCAACTTGACGTATTTTTCCGGGGCTACCAGAAACCATATTTGGAATCCATGTTAAGTGACGGAAAGACCTGCGATTCTCTCACCTTCCTCTACCCCTAACAATGCCTTTTTTGAACAGCGTTCCTAATTCGAAACCTTATACTGAACGACAACTCTGTGTCAAAAAGCATTCATCAGAAGCCACCAGATAATCGAATATTTCAAAACATCAAATGTACTTGAACTGCGGGGGCGGATTTCCTTGTGCTTCGCAAACGAGTACGGACAAGTCGCCAACTTGACACGTTCGCGGAGGCCGCAAAAGTTGCGGAGCTCGAGGTGCGACTCCTGTCATGGGCTCTGTGACCCAAAATGTAAACAAAAATATCAGACACCAAAATTTCTGATTTTACGATACACCACAAACTGTGGATTTATGAGCCTGTCGCCAAGCCATGAATGCT
Organism: Sphaeridia pumilis; assembly: GCA_034698345.1. NCBI lineage: Eukaryota > Metazoa > Arthropoda > Collembola > Symphypleona > Sminthurididae > Sphaeridia > Sphaeridia pumilis. The sequence goes on from JAQGBJ010002458.1 coordinate 6,850, forward strand.
GGGAGAACCGCGGAACTTCAACACGACTTGAGAACTGATACCTAAAAGACGGCGCTGGGTGTCCTTGTGCGAGACACGTTATGGAAACCCGCGATCCTGATGGTCTCTCCATGGCTTGAAGCCGTGAATCGTATGGCAATTTGGGACCTGAGCTTCCCATAGGTTCTGTATTGTGGAACAACAATCAATGTAATTTTTATGTGATGAGAGCCACGCCAAAATACTAATTGGAACTGCCCGGAGCTTGAATGTAATTTCGATGGGAAATCGTTACCGCCTACGCTCAAACCGCGCCAATTTACACCTGTCGCCATGTAAAAAATCTACAAAACTCTCACTTTGTTTCCGGTGGAGGAAACGCTTGAGCAGGACACAAAACTGCAAACGAAGTGCCTTGGTCCTTGAAAAACGCTTGCATGTGCGCTGCTGTTGAGAATCGAGGTCCTGTACTGCCCATAGGATCTGATGTGGGGAAATAAGGCGGGAATTTTAAAAAACCGTTACAACTTTAAAAATGTGCCGGAATATAGAAGTGGGCGACGGGAAATGATGCCTGAACTTTGACCTTTGGTTTTTGCTTAAGCTTTTAGCTTACTTGAAAGATGGCGGTGGATTCGCTTGCGCAGTACAAGCCATTGCGAACGACGAACCGCTTTCTCTCGCCACTGTATAGAACCGCTGTTCCGATGGGAAATTTGGTCTCATGCTGTTCACGGGTTCTGCAGATTTTAGAATCGAATTCAACGTTTGTTATATGATGCTTTGATATCCCTATACAATTATGCCGTTATGAAGTATGCAGCCCAAAGCCTGATTTCTTGTATACTAATCGAACTTCAAGCCTACTTGTATTCCGGCGGCGGATAAGCTTGAGCCAGGCACATGATTGCAAACGAAGTCCCTTGAATATGGGCGAAGCCGGACATGATTTGTGAACTCCCTGAGAATCGAGGGCCGGTGCTTCCCATTGGTTCTGCAATGTCGGAGGTCACTATTTTTTATAACTTCGTCACATTTTTGCCTAGTTATGTCTGTGAGACCTGACGTGGGAGCAGCCCGAAGTACTTGGAAAAACTCACTTGAAATCAGGCGGCGGATATGCTTGAGCCGAACACATCATGGCGACAACACTGCCTTTGCCCACTGTTCGCATGAAACCTGATATTTGCACGTCTCCTGCAAGTCTGGGCGCAGTGGAACCAGCAGGTTCTGTCCACAAAAGTGATCACATTTTTATCACATTTTTCATCGTATACTTGACTTATGACCTTTCTACACGGGGCAGCCGGAAACATGAGCCTCAAAATCTCTTTTCGATGACTATCCAAATACACATCAAAATATCAGATTTCTCTATACTGCACCATCCAACAACCTTCTCAAATTTCGCCATTCATCTTGCAGAAAAAAACTTGATTTCTCACTTGAATCCTGGCGGAGGATGTGCTTGAGCCGGACACAACATGGCAAAAGAGCTTGCTTCCGATTTGGTAAAACCGGTAATCTGCAAGTCTCCCGAGAACCTCGGGACTGTGCTTCCCATAGGATCTTTACAGGTAAAAAATATCTTGATTGAAATGACTGCCATATTTGAGTGACATTATTGGGCTGTGATTCAACCGATTTTACGGGACGGCTTAATCCGAATTTTTAAAGTTTGTTTGTTGAGGAGCCAACGCCTGTCATTATGATAGCCAAATTTTGGTGATATTTTTCCCATCGACTCCTAAAAGTACCTGTATTCTGGCGCTGGATACGCTTGAGCTGGACATAAGAGCGCAAAGGAACTTCCCGCCGGCCTTGTAAATCTCGACAATGTCGAATCGCCTGTGAACCTCGGTCCAGTACCTCCAAGGGGTTCTTGCGAGGAATTGAAAAATCATGTTTCCATCAATATCACACTGAGAAACCTCATATGGCGAGTTCCCGCCAATTCGCTATAGACACGCCTCATTTATGCGCTATGACGACATATATGAACCTGAAGCTTTAAATGGAGTCGATGGTGACCTTTGAACTTGTCTGAATTCTCCTAATATATCATCCCACTTCCTAGAAGCCTTCAGGCTTAAAACAATGAACTGAATATTTACAGCATCCTGCAATCTCTTCCGTTTAAAACCCTCACCGAAATTCGGGTTCCGGCGACCCCTGCGCTGGACACAACACCGCAAACGATGTTCCTGCCACGTGGACAAACTTGTGAAGTATCGAAGTACCGGTGAACTTGGGCGCCGTCGAGCCCATGGGTTCTAAATGCATCAGCGAATTTCTCATAAGGCAACTACATGTATATATGCAACTTCAAAAGAGACGACAAAAATCCTAGATTTTGGCGAGGCGACCCTAAAACCGATGCCTTGTTCAACTCTTTTTCAACTTCTCTCACCTAAACTCTGGCGCAGGTGACCCTTGAGCAGGACACAGTAGCGCAAGAGAGCTTCCCGCGTAATGCAAAAAGTCGAAACTTCGCGAAGCTCCGGAAAACCTGGGTCCAGTAGAGCCCATGGGTTCTAGTAGAAGATCAAGATGATCCAACAATCAACTAAATGTAATATACCATAACCTAAATGACCTCGTTGACAGACTACATAGGGCGACCCTTAACCTTGTGACCTTTTCAAATTCTCACCTAAACTCTGGCGCTGGCGACCCTTGCGCTGGACACAGTAGCGCAAAGGACGTTCCAGCCTGATGCGTGAAGGCATGCGACGTCGAAGCTCCTGAGAACCGCGGCGCGGTAGAACCCATTGGTTCTGTGCAACAAAATTCTCTCTTGTATTTTTCTTTCGGTTCTAAATTGCATAATTCTATGGAATTTCTAGGGCGACCCGATCTCCATGAATGAACCTACTTGTGACCTCTGACCTTCGCTCGCGCCTACCTACCTTAAAGCCATGCCTAAAATTCTAAAATTACCTAAACTGTGGTACAGGACTCGCTTGAGCCGGACACAAAAGCGTGAACGAGCTGCCCTGCGACCAAGTATATGACGAAATCCCTGAAGTCACTCCAAACTTGGGTCTGATGCTTCCCAGCGGTTCTAGAATCGGATCGTGAGTTCATAAATCATAGATAATTTTTCTTCCAACTAGCTACCGCGGCAAGCCCTAAGCCTGAATGTTCCTCAACTGCTAAAATTTCAACTAGGCACTGAATACGCTTGAGCCGTTTCAAAACTGATGAAACTAACCGAAAATCTGGCACTGGATACGCTTGAGCCGGACAAAAAAGCGTGTGGTCAACTCCATCTCCGACTTCGACACTCCTGCTCTTCTCCTTGCCTGACGTAAACTTCGGTGCTACGTATCCAACTGGATCTGTTCCCAATAAATTACAATCATTCAAGCTGTCAGCCACATCACAAATCTAAACCGCTAAAAGCCATGACGATTTCAGCCCTCTTCTTATCCTCTCCTCTTCCTATCAATCTCGTTGGGATTCATCAACTTGTCAACTTTGGTATTTTACCAACCAAATATGGCCTCTATTACAGTAATTACACAAGCATTCAAAGAGCATTACAACAACTTGTTTTGGTAATATTCTGTCATTCCATATCCCATCACCTTATCGTTGGAACCGGGTAGCCCTGCGACGGACAAAACAAGGCGACATCTTCCAGCTCTCTCCCTTCCACTTGCTTGAACTTTTCCGAAAATGGGAATCGAGGTGCAACACTTCCAACTGGTTCTGCGCGTTCAACAGCAATCACATTAATTTCAACTGTCCTCCTTCCTGTACATGTAGCTACTCGGTCCGTATTTGTCGCCGTGTCTTTTCAAACTAATGATTCTATTCACATTCTCGTCTTGTTCGTAAACTTGCCATAAGAAATTAAACAGCAACCACAATCTTGTTCAAACCTTTTCAAACCGGCTAAAATCTCTTTGTCTTTGTCAGTTAAAGCCTGATTCTACTTTACGTTACTTGACTCTCAGAATTTTAATGCAGGTGATCAAGTAACGCATTCTCTGCAAATCACTTCCCGTCTCCCAACATTCAGGCTTCGGGCCGCCCCGTGTTTCGTGAAGCTGGCAAACTGCTTCAAAAGTTTTACTTTCTTTAACAACTTGAACGTAGAGACATTTTTATAGTTGCCAGATTCACGATTTTGTCGTCACAGCCCATAACGGCACTAACTTGCTCAGAATTCTTGACTTTGCCCTTCAGCTTTCAAAAGCTGGAAAAAGATAAAAAAATTACAAGTTTAACAGTTCAAAATTACATTGATTTTAACGGCTGTCAAGAATTCCTGGTCTTCAAAATGTTCAAAATCTAAGACGTACCTGTAATCACCAGTTTGCCTGCAGAAGCGCTAAGGCGCGTTTCACCTGTTAATCGATGTTTGGTTTGACACCTGGAAAAGAAATTTCAAGATTAATCTTCGTCTTTCGTATTGAAATCTTCAAGCTGAATATACAAAAAAATCAAAATTTTGCTGGGCTCCACGAACCTGTACTCCTTAAGTCCATCTTCGGGTCGAACATCCTTAATGTGCAATTCTCCACTTGGAAGAACGACGAATTTTCCATCTTTAACAGCAAAAGGAAATTAGTAATCGCTCATTTTTCAAATTCATTTAATATAATGGAGAGAAGAAGAAGGAAAAGAATTCAAGAACAATCGGACATGGCGGGTGTTGCACGGGTCAAAAGTCAATGATTGAAAATTGTATCTGAACTTAGTGTATCTTAGTTTACGCTTAACTAACTAACTTCAATTCTTCTACTCCTCAAAAATCATTAGAAACGGCATCGAAACCTACCATAATTATCATTGGGCACAAACTGTTTCCCATCTGAATCCGTCCAGGCGACCACCGACAAAAAATCGGCGACAAACGACGGAACTTCGCACTTGACTACAGCGTTATTTCCCCGAATAACATATTCATTGTCTGCCTCGCTTTCGTACAATTGAGAAACAACTGCAAATCAAACCAAGCAAAAATAACCTTGATTAGATAATCGCCCTTCAGCCTAACCTAACCTTACCTAATCTGCAAACCCGCGTGCTCCTCCCCGCCCTGACCCGCTTGCCCTTTGACCTCTTTCCCCGCCTCTCTTTTTTGAAATTCCCGCCTACCCTTAACATGCTCATCAGGCCTGTACACTCCTCCATCTTCATCCTGCCAACTGATAATCTCGACAAAGTCAGCTACGTACGAAGGGATTTTGCATTTCAAAATGGCAGAGTTCCCGCGGATTATGTGTTCTTGATCGCCGTACGTGTCGTAGGACTGGGTCACAACTGGAACATAATTCAACCTTGGTTTTAAAAATTTTAAAAACTATTTTTTTCCCGCCATTCCGATTATGATTCCTGACCCTTTGCCCCGCCTCCTTCTCATCCTACTAAATTGACCTTTACCATGGCTTTTAGAGCTCGGAACATGAACATTATCGTTGTCATCCACCCAAGCGATAATATCCAAAAAATCGGCGACAAATGATGGAATCTTGCACTTGAGCACTGCAGAGTTGCCTCGAATCAAGTACTCTTGTTCCACATGAGTGTCGTATGTTTGGCTAACAACTGCAAAATAACCATCGAGCATCATTAAACTCTATGCTTTTTTTCCTGAATCCCTGCTTCTGTCTACCCCCCCCATTGACCTTTGACCCTTGTAATTTCCCGCCTTCCTCTCTTGACCCCGCTTCCTTCTTTTTCTCTATGACCCTCACCTCCTGACCCAAACTCGATGACTCGCTCATCCGAATCTACCCAGTTTATCACCGACACAAAGTCAGCAACAAACGCTGGAATATTGCACTTGAGTACAGCGTTGTTCCCTCGAATCACATACTCTGATATTATCTCCGAAGCGTATGCTTGCGAAACCACTGCAAAAATCCCATTTTTTATTAGTACCCAGATTCGCAAATCTCCCTCGACAATCAAGTAGTTACATGTTAAATAATATTTGAATCGCCCGCCCACTACTGACACCCGCCCAACCGCCCGTTTTTTTTGAACTCTTTTTAAAACTCCTCCTCCTCCCATCATTAATCATCAGTAAAATATACCCTGAACTAAATTGTTGTTGTTATTGTAGTTATTCCCAGCCTCATCTTCCCAAGCGACAATTTGCAAAAAATCAGCGACGAACGATGGAACTTCGCACTTCAAGATACCACTGTTCCCTCGGATCACATACAGGTTGTGTACTTCAGACTCGTATTGTTGCGTCACGGCTATATATATCAAGGAGAATCCACAGGGTTAACAATTGACCTTTGACCCACCTTGACTCCGCCCCAACTTGCTCCACCCCTTTTCCAACTCCTTACTCGACCTCCACCCCTGCACCTACCACTCGGAGCGCCCCCCGCAGGGTACGAAACCTCATCAGAATCCACCCACGCCCCCACCGTTATGAAATCGGCAACAAACGCTGGAATCACACAGCGAAGCGTTGCGCTGTTCCCTCTGATTACATGCTCGTTGTGTACTTCGACAATGAATTGTTGTGCTACGACTGCAAGGGGAAAAGAGTGCGGTAATTTCTCAATTAATTCAATCGTTATTAATTGACCTTGAATTTCGTTAACGAAATTAACGAAGCCTAATTTCGGAAAAGCTGTAGGATTTGGTATTTTTTGATAAGCCCATTTATCAACCGCCACGTCCGTTTCCTGAACTCGTTTCTCTTCTTGTATTTTAAATCTTTACCATATTGGTTAGCATTGGGAACAAACGACTGTCCATCCGTCGTCCGCCACTCAACAACCGATAAAAAGTCAGCCACATATGACGGAACTTGACATTTCATTATTGCATTATTTCCTCGAATCGAATGTTCCTTTATCGGGTCCACGTCGTATTGTTGAGATACCACTGTGAAAAATCCAGCACTTTTCAACTTTGACATTTTTGTATCAAAACACTGTCCGATTGACCTTGAATTTTTCCCGCCCTTTTCTCCCCCTCTCACTCCTCCTCCCACTATTCTTTACCATAAGCGTCAGCCTTGGAAATGGGCTTCTCATCCTGGTACCAAGCCTCAATGGCCACAAAATCGCCGACGTACGCCGGAATAACGCACTTCAAAATCGCACAGTTACCTCTGATTACATACTCATCGAAAACGCGGGCGTCGAATTGCTGGTTTACCACTAGGAATTTCAAAATTTTAAACTTTTTAAAAACCCCGACAAATTTCCGCCACGTCCGAAACCTCTCGAATACTTCTAAACCTTCTCTGCTTACTCTCTTGATTCAAAATTTACCAAAATTATTATCCCTTCTTGAAATGACCTCCTCTCCTTCAAACCAGTTCTCGACTTGAACAAAGTCCCCGACGAAAGCCGGGATTCCACATTTTAAAATGGCCGAATTCCCGCGAATCACATCTTCATCCGAAACTCTCGCAGTGTACAGTTGGTTCACCACTGGATTTTTTACAAAGTAAATTCGATTAATTGCAACAAGGCTAAAGGTCCTGACTGCCAATCCAAAGTCTGAGCCAATAAAGAACGGCAGTCATCACTCGCTACTTAACGTTGCTAAAGCTATCGCTACATTCCATGCATGCGAATCCACTTAAGAACCACTGCTGGCATTTGTTCTCTCATAAATTTTAAAAGCCAAAGTCATGGCTTTTTGGAAGCTTTCCAAGTAAACTGGTGGTGCATTTCGGCTGCATCTTCTGCCTTACGCAATTCTAGACATGCAGTCAGACGTCTAGCTTATTCTAGTATCTCATCTATGACTCAAAAATAGCAAACGCTATTTATTCATCCTCATGTCGCAGCTCTACAAATTAAATATTGCTTATTCAACCTCCCACAACAGCCATATCCTCAAATTCTTTTCCTTCTTTGAAAATCGCTCCTCTGCTTCTACTACCTACCGTAGACGTCACTACGTTCAATCGGCGTATCGTCCTGAAACCAGGAACTAACGGAAACGAAATCTCCGACAAACGCCGGTAAGTGGCATTTCATCAGCGCTGAGTTTCCTCGAATTATGTATTCTTCCATTACGTTCGGTGCGTAAGCTTGACTCACAACTGGTTAAGGATTAATATCACAATGTTTACGGTTTTTGTTAATTAAATAAACCTCCACCTAAATAAGTTACTCGTTTCCTGCTTTTGTTTGTTTACAAATTACAAGATTCAATTTCTTTGTTATATGTTGAATCATTCTTCAGTAAAATGATTTACCTGCTCGAACATGAACATCGCGAGAGTGAATAGTGCCGACGGAATTCCGAGCGAGGCAAATGTATGTCTGAGCATGAACTTCTTGTCGGTAGTCTTCAGCACGGAAAGGTGGGAACACCAGTGCTCCAGAAGCCAGTACCTGTAAAAAGAGCACAAGAAACTGTATTAGAAGAAGCACGACTTTTAGCGCTTGCTTAAATGGACGCATTTGGGTCACGAATACTGGGAACGCTTGATCATATTTACGCTTCGAATCAGAACCTTCATGTTAGAGCTACATGAGAGCTGAGCTCGTCTGTTTGTACAGATCTGATTCTCCTCCTCGCTCGCTCTCTTGACTTCTCCATAGCTTATAAAAGACCGTGTTCTGCCAGAACACGGCATTCTAACTTTCGTTCCTGTCTAGTATCTTGGCCAGCTCTCTGACCAAGAAAAGTGTGCTTGACTGTATTTTGACGAACAATTAAACTCTTGTTCAAAAGTATTTCTCAAGCTTACATAAAGGTGCGTAGGGTATATTCCCTGTCCTCAAAACCTGAAATTTTGGATTACGCTGTTCTCAGCCGTCTCAACCTCCAAAATTTTGAAAAGTGTCTCCTCATTCTCGTTTGTTTGCTCAACTTTACAAAACTGCCGTTCTCAATATCAAAGAAGAAACTCAAGTTTTCGAAAAGTGAGTAAAGTGATCTACAGTTTGTCTCATCATCTCATTGATTTAACCTCAATTATCCTCAGTTAGAAGCAAAATTCAAGTTTTTTTCTGGAAGTCAAGTTTTTCAAGTTCAAAACAGTCTTCTCATATCAAATCATCGAGTATTTTCAATTTTCCAAGTAAATTTCATTGAAGTTAAACCGAAAAACTTGAATTTTGGTTCCTTTTCTCATCTCATAATCTCAAAATTCCAAAAATCTCAAGCAATTTGTGGAATTTCTAGATCTGTTGAAGAACGTGGTTTCAACCTCATTTCTCAAGTTGCCAAGATCTGCCGCTAGTTGCCGCTCGCTCCGTCGTTCACTAACATGGTATGTACTCACTCGTCGTGAAATCTCATTGAACCGCGAGTGAGTCTCAGCGCGCAAAGGTTTGCTAATTCTGCCGTCAGATAGCAGTCGCTTCTACTAGTTTTTCCAGATCTTTAGAATTGTGGTATCCAATATATGGTGGAAGTCTGCGAAAATCCCGTAACCTTGCTCTTGACCATCTGAATTCAAGCCTCACCTCACATCAAAATATCTCAAGTTTGGATATTTGCAATTCTAGCAAAATCTTCAATTCTCAGAATCTCAGAATCTCATGCAATTCTCACTGGACATCGTCTTCGCCTTTTTGTCCATTCAAGTTGTACTCAAGTTTCTCATCAGGATTA
>JAQGBJ010002459.1:0-16385 GCA_034698345.1 Sphaeridia pumilis
GCGGCGGAAGGGATGGAATGGTAAATTAATCTTTGAATGCTTCTCATGAATGTTGTGTGTATTTGTGTGAAGGAATAAAATTTTTCATTTCGTCTACGAGCTTTTATACACGTTTCTCAGACCCGTTCAAGGGTACAATAGATGCTATAGAAAATCCACCGGACATTCAAAGTACACTTGTTCAAGAAAGAAGAAGAAGGTGCATGTGTAACCGGTAATGGTTTGAGATGGATGAGGATTTGTCTAGTTGTTGCAAGGCTTGTGATGTAAGATTAAGTGTTGTAGAAAATGCATACACTTTTTGTTATGTCCGTACCAGTGTAAATTGCAATGTTTCTTTCAAGACAAGAAAGATTTTGATGATGGCGATAGATGATCTGGCCAAGGTGTTGCTAGTAGATCCAGCCTGCTTGTCTCCATGGCGTGACGAGGGCATTTATATCGCAAGACAATATTGATGAGTTTGGGGGACTACGTTAACATTTTGGACGTTAAAAGTACTACAAGCCTCACTACATCCTCACCTATGGCTGGACAACAACATTAGTTTCCCATGTTTCTCCCTTGTTCCTTGTCAGGTCAAATATGGCCTAGGTATTCTACCTCGGGTAGAGAAGATGGACCAGGTGTAATTAAACGGGCCGGGTAGTGGTACAACTCATTATCCGTTTTTCGAACAAGTTGGAGTAAATTACATTTTTGGTCTGGTTGAGGGTGCTGACGAAAATGATCTTTTTCTGGTCGATACTGTTTTGACGTAGCTCGCTGCAGGAAAAGGTCAGAAGGTTAACGTCAAAAAATTCGAGTGTGGCGGGTGTGAAAAGTTACAAAGATTTAAAAAGGATTTGAGCAGTTTCGATAAGATGAGACGAGACGAGACTGATGGTTAAATATCCCAAGATTTTCGGGTTTGTTTAGTAGTTACAGGAAGAGGAAAGAATAATAATAATAATACGAGTGAGTAATAATAATAGTAATGGAGTGTATAGGGAATATTGGGCATGTCAATCAAGAGGAGTGAATTTGGAGCAGTTATAGACTTTGCTTAGGGTTTGCCATGTCAATCATAAATAGAGACAAGGCGTTGGCCAAAAGATAGTAATAGTAGTTAGTGGCGGGAACCAAAGCCAACTCACACAGTCAGTGGGCCCACAAAATATTGAAAGTAGAAAAACACTAGTATTAGTGTTGGTTACATGAAAGAATACATCTACCGCCGCCGCCGCTAGCTGAAAAGCATATACAAGTCCAAGTCAGCTCTGGGTAATTTCGAGACGGGTGGTTATTATCTCTTTGTATTTTCTTTTGACATTTTGTCTACGAGTTATTGAGTTGACGGGGAAAGAGAGGAGAAGGCGGATTGATTTAATTCTCGCGGGTACTTCCGACGTCGACTTGGGTGCTGCTGCCATCAAATATTATATGCCTCTTTCTCCAATATTTCAAGTGATGGGAAAAGTCGTGGTGAAAATACTCGATGACTTTGACATGTCCTGTTTATTTTGCTAAACCTCAATATTTTTTATTCAGGTGCCTCATCGCCGTACGGCATGGGAGGTGCGGGCACTCCTGGTCCAATGATGTCACCTGGGCCCGGTCAGGACTCGATGGGCTACAACATGACCATGAACGGCAGCGACTATTCCGGCCAGGTAAATTTTTTATTTTTTTAACGTTTCTTTTAATTCTATCCCCAAAAATATTCAATTCAACAAATTGACATTTTGCAGCCTGGCTACGGCGACAACTGCTACGACAGTGGGATGCATCCAGTGAGCGTAAGTCCATGTTCAAAGTCGTGTTGCAAATTCATCAAGTCAGTCAGTGAAGCGAGTTAGGACTTTTTTCGGAACACATGAATCATGGCAAATCTTGATACAAGACACACAACTTTTTTATCCCATAGATTCAATTAAATGATGCAACCTTTTAATCCGATCAGATACCACGAGGTTTTTCCAGAATCTTTTCTCTAAATTGCTACTTTGGTATAAAGCCTTGAGCTTATAGGCTGACGGCGGCGGCAGAGCTGCTGATCTTGAGAAACATTGCGAGAATGAAAGACCAGACTTGGTACTACTCACTTTAGGATGAAATATAGACGACTGACTGACGTTTATAAATATAGCAAAATAATGTTTTCCGGAACCGAGTCTTGGAACGGCATCCGGAGTTGTCTTGAACAAGGCTTTTTCGATCAAGTTGAGACGTATAACCTTGACAAAATCCATGTTCAGTGTTTGGCGTTCATTTTTCGGATCTGTATAAGCAGTGAATAAGCAAAGAAATCACCACGTGTTCCCAAAACGTTGCCTCTGTGAGCACCAAAACTTGTAGTCTCGGGTGAATTGTATCAGTTTCGCAGCTGTCAAAGTAGATGACAGGCTTGGTGGGATGTCTGGAAAGAGTTTAGTCAGTCAGTCCCGCCCGGGCTTATATTACATGTCTTCTCAGCTATCCTTCTTGACGGAAATTAAAAGCTCTGCGGCCGCTTCCTCCACTTACTCCTAACCCGATAGTTGTGAATGGTCAGGGATGTAGACGAGATTAGATATTGTCCGACAGCCCATAGAGTATTCAGCTCCTGTAAATAGCAACCCGAGGATGATGTATAGTGTTTATAAAAAATTAGAACAGGGTGAAAACAGATAGTCGGATACAGGAAAAATTGATGGCTTGCTTGCTTGGGTTACGTACTTTATAATTAAGTTAAGAACCATGGAGGAGGAGGAAGGGCCCATTTAATTCGGGAACAAAAGGGACACAAAAAATTGTGGTAGGCTTGGAAGCATGGAGGAAAGGTTATACCGCCATTTGACATGTTCCCGTCGTTTATTCGGAAGTACCTATTACTAGGATGATTATGACTGTTTTCTTTTCGCCATCACCGGGTTTAAAGCATAACTAAAAGGCGATATCGTTGTCGTCGTTCCAGGATCCCCTCCATTTAGGGGAACTTGCAAGGACTTTTAGTGCCGATTTTTGGATCTTAAGGTCATTGGAGTAAAATATTGTATTTGCTCCTAGTTAGCTTGAGATGAGAGTATTTTAGACGGGTTGAGGATATAGGCTTTTGGAAAAATTGCTGGAAAAAATATATATAACAGCAGCAAAATTGAAGAAGCTCCTTACGGTGGTACCGTATTGATTCTGTGGTAATTGCAGACCATGCTTCGTGACAGTAATGGCAGTAGAGACGAAAAAAGGTTCCACGGCGAAAAACGTTGACAGGTTAATGCCGGACTCGTGCGTGTTGTTGGCAAAAAACAGAATGAATATCCAATGCCTTTTACAAAAACTTTTGCTTCTGTATTATTCGACCGACTGAATGTGAATGCAAGTGGCAATTAGCTTTTTTGTCCAGTAGTTCAAACTCAAAAAAGTCACCCGATGCTTTAACAGAAGGTGTAAAAAAATAGTGAACAAAAATTAGTAATTTGGAAATTGATTCTGGATCGCCGTTTTAATGGAGGTTGTAGACAGTTTTTTCTATAATTTGAACCATAGATGGAAGTGTTCTTTTCAAGCTTACTTAACAGGCTGCGGGCTTTTCTGACTCAAGACAAAGTTTTTTGGCCATTTTCCGACTCTGCTCTGCAGGGGACCGGCGTCTGTCTCTGTGTATATTTTGGCTGGCCCTCGAAATGGCGTTAACTCAAGCTTGTACAGATGGGAATAATAACGCGCGTGGAATCTATCTGCAAGACGATCGGAAGTCTTCCATTAATGGCCCTGCTCGTTTATTCTGTTTCCCACTCTGACCCGAGACAGTAGTGGGGAAAGCGGAACCCGCCTGAAGCACCGCTGGCGCCTCCTTGTGGCAATAGTGAAAGCGAGCGGGCGGGTGAAACTTGGCATTGGGGGAACGACGTTCTTGGAATATAGCGTGATGATCCCAAGTCCATTAGGAATGAATAGCTGGCGAGGTACAGAAATGACAAGTGTTGACATTAGGTGTTTAAGGGGTTTGGTTTACGTTGAGAGAGAATAGGTGTTGTGATGTTATCAGGATTGAAACTCGCGTTTGATTGACTGACTTTGAGTGAGTTTGCTTCGACAAGGCGTTGAGTTGAATATTTAAAATTTGAAATCATGTGTGAATGGAAATTAAAAATTTATGTATTGTTTTGCAGGACGACGAATATTCTGACGAGTGTTGAAGTCGGCTTGGAAGCGTGTGAGCGTTAATTGAACTGATGAGTGAAGAACAATTGGATTGTATATAAAGTGTATGTGACGACGCTCCTGCCAACAACTAATCGAAGAAAAAGAGCGAGGTGTGAAAAATTCATCATGTGTCTCCTGTCTCTCTCCCATCATCGTCTAAAATATATTTAAACGTCTCTCTCTCTCAAATATTGTCGACGGGGAAAGTTTCATCAAGACAAGTGTCATCCATCGACTCCGTCGGAACATCTAAACTACAAAACGTCAAAAACCATCACAACATCAAACTACAACTTGGAAGATACTCTTACTACACCTCAACCAACATTGTATTTTCTTCAAATGCCGTGCAATAATGTTACTGACTAATAAGACTCGAAAAAAGTACTTGTTTTCATAGGTGGCGGCTAAGTCGCCACCTGTTCGATGCAGCTAAAAATTATATGTATCTGTGATCTTATTTATTGTTAGCTGTTAAAAACGCTGATCGGAAGCAAGTACAAATGTGGTTGGAGAATATTGGATGGAAATTGTATCCGTCATTTGACGACGAGTTAATCAATCAATATGTGAATCAAAGTGTTTTGATTGCATAAGTTTGTCATGTTAACAACTGGCGATAGCTCTTGTTGTATGTACAATGTACTGGAGTCACGTCTCAATCACAAAGATGGACATTTGACATGTTGACACTATTCTGTCTGACAATGCTGCTGCTACTACTTTGTTGCTAGAATTAAGTGACTTTAGCTATAACTCCATAGGTTAAACTTGTAGACTATTCAGGTATTCCACGTACGATTACGTGGAAACCTACGGCGTTTGCAACTGTGTGACGATTGCAATCAATCACCTTCCAGTGTAACGAAGTATACGATTTCAAAACACATCCAATAGGATAATGTAAACTTAGATTGCTAAATACCTTACCTTAAAAATACGTATTTCTCTACTTATGACTTTTTCTTTGAACCTTGTGAAAACAGTGTACCAACTTTTGATGCTACTACAAAACTGTAACCAACTTACAAACAAAACAAACTCTTCGAACAAATCAAACAAAATCAATATCGGCATGTCCAATATGGAATCAATATCGGACTGCCGTGATGCAACCAAGTATACTATGACGGAACCTTACTAAAAATTAGACTTTCACTCTTAAACTCTATGACTTTACTATAGAAATATATGTTAACACGTCTTTCTGATGATAAGGATAAATTGCTTCTGATAGTGGCTACAAATTACAAGACTTTCAACTCGAACATAATATTTGAGAGGTTGATGATTATATTTAATGTACGTTGATGAGAAGACGGACAAGATTATACACATGTGTGGATTTGTTATATTATTATTGTAACGCTTGTTTCTTTTATAGAAAAAGTTGTGTAGGTTTAAACGAGGATGATCAAGATAAGACTTGTACTATTTTCAGTTTGCTGCATGGATAATGTACTTTAGTGCGTAAGTGAATTTAAAAATAAGGCAAGAAACGATGATGCAAAGAGTACAATTTGCAGGAAATACAAGGAATTAGCTGTAAGTGTGCAGTGTAATGTATTTTTCAAACCACCAGAAGAGTTAAGATATAGCACATTTTATGAATTTGTAGTAATCGCAAAAGAGAGGTTTTGCAATAAGTTTTTATGCAGTTTTTGTTTCCAAAAAGTTTGAAAGAGTTTCAAATGCAAAAGCGTTAATGAGTATTTTGCAAGCACTTGTGTGTAAAAATTGAAATGTGTGAATGCTAACAAGTTTAGTGTAGACGTACTTAATATAATTACTAGTGTCTGAAAGTGATGTAAAGTTATATAATCAACTGCTACAAATCTTAGTGAAAGACAGGGCTGGCTTTTGTTCCATTCGAATTGCTGAGAGAGTTGTTTCGAATTTTTGTGTTTGATTTTTGCAAATTGTAAAATACGCATTAGCTGCAGTGTAAAAGTTTGATATTTGCAATTTACAGCAGATCTATTTGAGTGAAACGGTTTTTATGAATATGTGAGGATGGTTGTACTGTATGACAATGCGAAATAGATTTTTGAGTTGTTATCGTCTTTGTATATCTTACCAGTGGAAAAACGTTTTTGACATTGTGTATTAATGCTAAGGATTTATGCTTAAGTAGATTAAAGGTATATTCTATAAATACGGTATATGATGATGATCATAATACAAACTAATAAAATGCAATATGATTATTTACGCTGAAAAAATTTCGAGTTTTAAGAACAGATTTTTATTAATCTACTCTTTGGAACGCTGACAGCTTTATATGTTGTGTATACATTGAACAGAGTTACAAAACTAAAGGCAACGACTATCAATGTAGGCATACAAAGTGCAGCTAGGAGAGAAAGCGCACATGAAGGCACGCAGTTAAATTTAATACACACACTTATAAAATAAACTGGTCTACGAAAGTGTAGACGAGTGTCACCAAATGGAATATAGGTGGACTTAGGTACATTTTTTGGGTTTTTTATAAATTACGAAATTTTGTTATACTAATTCAAGGAATAATTGTTAACCTAATTGATGTGAATGCATTTTTACAAGTGGCAGAACCATTTTTTTGGCATCATAGGGATGATTTTTATAGTTTTTCGAACTACTACTTTTGACAGAATAGAGCCTAAGTAAAATTCAAGAGGAAAATTTTGGCAAAAATTCGTGATCTTGGTGTACAGAATTCAACTGAATAGGGAGAAACTATTGGAAACTATAATTTTAGGAGCACAAACTAATTGCAAAATTTTGAAACAAAACGATAATAAGGACCTATGAAAACAGCTAAACTTTTTTCTACCTTCCACACATGTCTTTCTAAATCATATGAAGGGGTTCAAACTTCTAGTTTGGACCGTCCAAATGCTACTACACGATAGTGTCTTTTGACGAAATAACCTGCAGCTTGATGACCATCAAGTCAGTCGAAAAGAACACTTGCTCTTCAAGCGAAACAGGACATGAGAAGCAAACGCTTCAACTTGGAAATCTTCTGAGCTCTGACAGAAGTAACCTTACGCTTGATCGCCTTCGGCCCGGCCTTGATACCACCGGAAGCTGCAGCGTCGAACGCAGGAGTTCCAGCACTAGTCCCACTGGCACGCTTGTGTGCCGTCGTCGGCTTCTGCTTCTTGGACGTTGGCGAGTTTGGTGGAGAACGTCGGAAGGAGAAACGGAGAGGCGATGACAGTGGGCTTTTTGGAGATTCTGGTGCGGTGTAACGCTGAACACAGCTCAGGAGCGCAGTGTCCAGTACTCTCTGCAGAACCAAAATAACATCATTTAGCTTCATCAATTGACCACACCTTTGTAGATTAAGATTAGATGAGAAGCAAGTACCTGAGGGTCAAATTTCGACAGTGAAGAGCACTCAATGTAGCACTTGGCGCCAATTTTCTTGGCCAACTTCATACCGTTGCACTCCGGAATTGGAGCCAGTCCTCGCTCTGACAGCTTAAGTAAAATCTGGAGCAGAGAATCAAAGAAATTAAGTTACACCTTCGCTTTAAAAAGATTCACCTTAACTGAAATATTCAATCATAAAAGTCATAGGTACCTGATAGTTGGATCGGAGATCCGTTTGAGTCCCAACCAGGATGATGGACACATTCCGATGCGCCGTATGTCGCTTGATTTCCGGCAACCATCTGGTCACTACATTCTTGTACGAATGAGGCATCGCGACACTGAAGCACAGTACCATGACGTCCACGTCGCCGTAGCACAATGGGCGGAGCCGATCTAGCTCAGACTGCAAAGGATATTTCAAAACCATTCTTTAGTTTCAGAATCTAACATACTTTTACTATTATGTATTAACGATCAGAATAACGATTTCGGATGCTTACCATGCCGCCGGTGTCGCAAATGAAGAAGCCAACCTGGGTGCCGGGATCTTCAGCATCTTGTTTCAACAAACGGCGCGCTAGAACACATAGAAATTTGAAATTAGTTAACCGTCAATTAAGTACAGAATCGAACACCAACTGAATTCTGATTTTCATTTTAAAGGTTATTTTTCCTAATTGTTGCAAAATGATCTGGCAATCTCGAAAGCCCAAAGAACCAAGTAATCATTAAAACTAACTGATTTCATGAATCATCAGAAAATTCTTAAGTAACTTACCAAGGTAATCTTCCTTGACGGTCGGAACATAATCCTGGTTGAAATCATCACAAACGTAGCGTTGAATCAAGCAAGTCTTGCCAACGCCTTGATCTCCAACTACAACACACTTGAAATCGTCAGGAAACATGATCCTGTAGTCTATAAAACTGCTACAAACTAGAATCCTTCTCTACAAATTCTTCTAACCTTTGTAAAGTTTCTGATTCTTCAACGTTTACAATAAAACTCTGGTAGCCTAAAATACTAAAAGCTCAAAACTTTTACCGATTCTACTGCAAATCAATCTCTAATGTATCTCAATAACCAACATTTGTAACCTCTAGTTGATTCCCACTTTTCTAAACCTATCTATCAGCTATCTAAAACTTGCTTCTTGTCCTACCGTCAGCCAGTTGATATCTGAACAACTCCCCAAGATATTTCGTACAGGAATTCTAAAATTTCCTACGATTTCAACTATTCCCTCGACCGGTGATGTTCACCTTTTGAGGAATCTTGGCTTGTTCCTACATGGACTACAGCTTTGTTCGACGATGCCTTTGAAACAAGGCACGTACTCCTTGAAACCTCTAAAATTATGCCGCTTTAATTACAAAATCTCTTCTTTGTTAAACTATCTTGAGAACTGATGAAAACTTGTTGATAAGCTGTGATTCTAGTAGAACGGCTAAAACTGACTGACGTGATGTTTGTTTCCTGATTATTTGATGACTGACGACTGGACCAAGCTGCTTCAAAAGTTGAAATTGAAACGCACTTGAGGCAAATTTACTATCAATCTTGTTGTCAGCCTTGTTTCGCCATCGTAGAAACTGACTGATATTAAAATCCTGTCTTCTAGTCCGATATTTCATCGCCATCATCGCCATCACCTCCTTTGCCACAGACGGATCCCCAAGAAAATCCTAAAACTTAAACACAGTCTAATAGCAGAATCTTCTAAACTTGTAATGCATACAGCTAAAAGCACGTGCTGCGGCTAAAACCGTATGATGAAATGCACGCTGCAAACCCCTCGTCGCCGCATGCATGCAGTTGCACAGTCGTCTAGTCCTCCAAGTTTCTAGATAAACACCACACAATTTAAATGATAACTATTCCATCAATCCAAAAAGGCTCTATAATTATCAGTTACGTACATATTGGATGTGACCTGCGATAGATCGAGGAGCTTCGGAGGAAGCTATAAGCTGATTTAATACGGATAACAATGCGACAGGGCCATTTGCATCCGCATATCTTGCTAATCAAGTCTATTTACTCTTCGAAGTTTTCGCCGGTAGCAACAGCAGTGATCGAGGTACATCGAAGGTTTTCATTGGCGTACATACTCGTTGCATTGATTTGATGAATCATCATCATCATCATCATTTTACTAGCACCGACGTTCCAAATGGCTCTAGCGTCTTCTAGTGCTATAGGCTTTGGAAGTACTAGCAAAAATAGTACATGTCAACTGCGTCGGCTGGAGGAAGGAGGCTAGAAAAACAAATGAATGATTCCTGATGTGAGGATCAACCTATAATGTATTTATATTGTAGAGAATAGAAACGTTGATGACATGTTGACATACAAAATTTGATGGAGGTTCCAGTGAAATCGAAACGGGGCAACCCGAGCAAAATTTCAATCGGGCGAAGTATGGTACCACTGGGAAATCAGTTGCGGCTTTAAACATGATGATCAGGACTTCAGAAGAATGCTAAAGCTGATTAACTTCAAAAAGGTTGCGTTGAGGTTGGCTCAAGTCCTTGCAGTGACTTCGGATAATCTTGAATCCAGGCGGCAAAGTTAGGGAAAATGATGTTCTTGGAGAATAATGATACTGAAATGTTCAAAAACAGTCATTAAAATTCTGGAAGGGTTCATAATCGACATATCCTTACAATGATTCTAGAAACTTTACCTGGGAAAAATGAAACGTGAGAGAAATGAATCAAGAATTAGGTTGTCATGGCAACGGCATGGATTCAACAAGGTTTGAAGCTTTAAAGATTCTGATCGGGGCAGGGATTTTCTTTGAGCTAACAAAATTTAGCTGTTTATCTTTAAATTAAATGCAGGTATGGCTTAATGGACAGTTAACTTTTGACACTTTGAGAGAAACACTATATAAGCTCGCTTTTCAGGTTTGAGCGATTTGATAAGGTTAAATAAAATTGCAGGCTGAAAACTGGGCTGATTGAAGTTGAAAATATATCAAAAACTGAAGAGTTTTTACAGCAGCTAACAGATACGACAAACATACACATTAGAAACTGGGTAAAACGAGATCAAACGTGATTGCATTACGTCCTACGGCTCACCTGTCCAAACATGCCGACCGCCAAATCTTCAGAATTGACAAACCGGAAGAACTTGCTTCATAAAGAGCCCTCGGTAATCAATGATGAGATGATCATTGAAGCTCTGGATGCTCGATTGCCTAATACTGAGCTGGGCAAGGTGAGGAACAAAAGTTGATCAAAATTGTGAAGTAAATTCAGTATACATTAAAAAATTGAAATCAATCTCGATTGTTTGACAGTACGCAAGACTTGACGGAATAGAACCGAGAAAAGCGACGTATTTGCTTTTGGAATACAAAAGTAAGGTGTAGTTGAAAAGTGCTAAGAATATTAGTGCTGCTATAAAATTTAGTTGGAAACCAGTTCTAAAAGTGAAAAATTCCTAAAATTCTTCCTCAGACGTGTCTCAAATAGCCAACATTTCTCACATGCTCAACCTCACCAAACTGCAACTGTGTAACAACATCATAACCAAAATAGAAAATTTGGACACTTTAGTCAACTTGACATACCTCGACCTGTCGTTCAACTCGATTCGAAAAATTGAGAATCTGCAAGCGCTGCGAAAATTGGAATGCCTGAATCTGCACAGGAACCTTATTACCGAAATAGCCGGTTTGGACAATCAACTCCGGTTGGAAATTCTTGTTATTTCTTGTAATGGAATTGAAGACCTGGGTCAAATCAAATATTTACGGCGTCTAGTAAGACTTGAATCTGTCAATCTGGATGGAAACCCTATTTCCACTGAACTCAACTTCAGAGTGTATACCATCGGACTACTGCCGCAACTTCGGTTCCTTGACTACGTCAGAGTATCTTTTGATGAACGCCGAGAGGCTGAAGGCCAGTATGCTCAGGTTTTGGAAAAACTTGCTGTTGTAGATGACAAGAATCGAAGACGAGCTTCAGTCGTGGAAGCTCAGGAGGAGGTGGACAAGGTGTACTCCGAAGCCTTCGTTGACGGTTTTTATGAGGACCAGTTTTGGGAACGTATTTTCCAGCAGGATCCAGAAGGGCAGGAGTTTTTGAAAATGGAGGAGCTGGAAGATGCCAGAATTATGTGGGTTTGGAATTTAAAAATTTGTTGCTCAAGTCAGAGTCTGGAGTTGAAGTAATTTTTTTAATGTTCTTGCTTCTAGGTTCTTGGAACTTTTCCGAAGAGCCAGTCAGGACCTGTTCGAAAAAGGAATGGCCAACTTCAACCTCAGGGACAGTGAGCGCCAGGCTTTTGAGACTTCTCTCAAGGTTGAAAAGACCCGTGTGCAAGAAGTTTCCCAAAAGTAAGTCCAGAGAGACGTTAAAAAAGTTAAATAGGTTCAATCTTATAGGAAAATATTTTTAAAGGCTCACAGAAGACTTTATTCAGTGGACCAAGGACTCCATCAGAAACATGCGAGGCTGGGCGAGCCTCATCGATGACACTGAAAGACGTGCTGGTCCAGTTAAGGACGAAGACAAAATGGCCCCTGAAGTCAAGGCAAAACTTGACATGTACCAGAGCAGACTCAACTCGTGTGTACTTGAATACGTTTCCCAGCTTCATCAAGTCTGGTATCAGGTCATGTCGCATGAGATGGGATTGCATGAGCAAATCATGGTAAGCCGAACTTCAAATTAAGATTACGAGCTGAAAAGTATCAGTAAATTATTTAGTGTCCAAAATATTTAGGACGTCAGCCAAGAACTCGCCCAAGCTCACCAGAGCCATATCGCCGACTGGATGGAACAACTTCGAAGCCATTTTGGAATGCTCAGAGACATCCAAATGCAGTTGAACGAGCGTTTAGTTGACCAGCTGCTGACGTATCCAAACTTCAAGTATGTCAGAAATTTTATTATTACATAACCGATCGATTCAATTTTTAAGCGCTTTTGAACTTTGACATTTTCTCATTTAATTTGCAGAATCACCGACCCTTCAATCCCAGAAACCATCAAACCTATTCTCGAAGACAAAGAAGCGCTAAGCGCCTCACTCCAACAGTCACATGAGAACCACATTGCCTTCATCGACGCCAGCGAAGAGAACATGGTTGCCGCGCTCAAGAAATGGCTTGACAGCTTCGCTGTCGAACTAACCCGGGACGAAGTAGAACGCAACAGGCTCAGAGTATCAGAAATTAGCCATTTTGCGGATTACTACCGGAGGCTCCTGGACGACAAGAGAATCACTCAGTTTGTGACTTGTACAATTCCGGATGTCCGTGGAGACCAAACTGTAGAGGACGAAGAACTTGAAGTGTCCAACAACCGATTTAGCCTCAGCAATATTCCGGATGACGTCAAAGACGCTCTGCAGCAACTCAAGAATTTGCAGGTTGAAGACGAATCTAGACGGAAATCATCGACAGAATCTACCATTGCAGGGTCCAGACGTCCAAGCAATGCCAGCAGGACTCCAAGTACCAAACGAGTTACCATCCAGCAGCAAGCAACTGCAGATTTGGAGGAGGAGGAAGAAGAAGAACTGGAAGTCACCAATTCGGCTGAAACCATTGCTGGATAAAGTTTATCGGTCTGTACAGTATTTGTTGGTTCCGCTGAATACTTGATTGCTGTTTATTTGAAGAATATTGGTCTGTTAGCAGTTTTTACACAATTGCGTGGGAAAATAGCGTGGGAATATATCCAACGTTTGTGTAGATATTTACGGATGTTTGCACTTTATTTTGAATACATTGCAGCATTTTCGACACAGAGAAAGTCAACGTAATCTTACAAAGGTGTCGTTTGTATATTTTTGCCACAGAAAAGAAGAAAACTGCTATAATTTTTTACGATGAGCCCTGAAAATTATGTCTTGTTCAAAACTTTTATTTGTTGATATTAATTCTGGTGAAAGCCAGTGCCAAAAATGAAGAAGCTGACCTATTAAATACTATGTCAAAGTTTATTGGAGATCTTGCAGAATCTTTGTATTTTGACCAGTGCTTTATTCTAACTTCAACAAATGTAACTCTAGGTGGAGATAATTGCATTGAACTCTCCAAGAAGTTGATTCGAATTCATGGACTCGTAGCAACTTGTGCTGATTCTGAAGCCGATTTCAAGTAAAGTGGTAAACGACAAAGCCGGAAAAAATTAATCGTGCTGAATCTATTGGCGCTATCGGTGGATTCTGAATTACATAATCTTTTTGACGTTAAAATTTTCATTGAAAATTATCATCGTTATCTGAAACTTGTAGTGCTAGTTTCTGAGGTGGTGGTGCTGTTGTATTCGGCGATTCTCAATTTGCTAATTACCACTAATAGTTAAGAGAGGTATTGGTTGTAGCAATTACACCTTTGTTTACTGTATTACCGGATTTCCATTTATCTCCATTAGCGTATTTTAATTGTTACACATTGTAGATTGGGACTCTACTCAACTCGGGTCGAATTAAGCGGGTTTCGGTAACAAATGTTAAAGCAATTAGTTAACAGCTCTGAAGAAAATACTGATTTAAAATATTGTTAGTCAAAAGCCCAAGTGCATTTTCGGCTGTTTGAAGAAGATGAAGAAAAAGTACACAATGTACAAAGGGCGCTGCCGCGATGTTGATTCCCCATGCACGCCATCTCATGCATCGTCGCTAACGTTCTCCCCTCACTCATGTCAGACTGGCAACAATTCTGCATTTCCTGGCTTCCTACCAGTAACAGGAAAAATTATCACTCCTACGGAATGACTTGGTGGGAACGTATTTTTGAAATTCAGCTGGAATACGCGGCATATTTTAAAGCACTGACTCTGAGTTGAAATCTTGACGATTTTTGACGTTATACAAAAAATGATTGCAGTTCATGTTGTGGAAGCTACGCTGGTATTTTTGGACATTATGAGACAATCAACTACAAACTTCTGTCTGTTATTTATTTTACGAAAAGTCAATTTTACAAATAAAGTTTTTGTTTGAGAAACACCTAAATTCCAGATTTAAGACTAATAGGAAGAGGAGATGAACTTTAAAAAATTGTCATAAAACTTCAATCATTCGCTGGTGTTGGGAAACTCAAAAACTTGTCGAGGGTCACTTCTCCATCATACTTTCCCATAGGATCCACTGGAAAGATCAAAATGTCGTCATCTTCCGCTGTTGTAATCCAGGTGAAATTCAGAATCCTGTTTGTGATAGTCTCCTGCCGCTGAATATACTTTCCGAACAGCTCGTTGAACTGGTCATTGCTTACGATGATACCGTCGATTAAAGATGCTAGTTGAACAATGTATATGTCGTCGTCGGATGTCCTACGTCTACGCTGTCCATCAGTCCTACTCGGAGTGAGAACCAAGGTTCCAGTGTGTAACCACTCCTCCTGAATTTTTCGGGGAATCCAGTTCTGGCTGTGTCTCGGGACCACAGCCCGAACCATCTGGTGACCCCGAAGCTGGAAGTATTTTATGCACACGCAAAGGCGCTTATACGAATATTTTTTGTTATTCACAGTCGAGGATTCCCTGAAGGATACGTTCTGGCCGTCAATGATAATCGGACGAAGTTGGTTAACGGGACGTGTGGATTGCATAATAACGTTTTCATTTCCATGTGGCAAGCCGTATAGTCTCGTTACCTCGGAGGAGGAGGAGTTTCCGGTGTCCATTTGTCAGCTGACCGTGTCACGGCTCTGGTCAAGTCCGGTCGTGCTCGCCGCCGCTGGAGTGTGTAACTGTCTGTTCCGAAAAAAGCATACGGTTGTGGATTGAGTTGAAAAATTTGCCGCCCCCTCTGAAACAGTTATAACGTTCAAACGTACCTCAAACAAAAAGCTACAGCTTTGAAGTTGCGGGAAATTTTGGTCTGCTACTTGTCTGCGGCTGGGTTGGCGAAAATTATATTGGATGTGGATCGCGATAAATTGCAGATTGTATGTTTCTCGTGCTCAATCTGAATGAATCTCATTGCCGTTTTGTGAGCATAACGGCCGATTTTAACTGACAAGGAACTAACTGTTGTGCAGAAAATGATAACACTTCTGAATTGAACCTCCAGCTCCATGATTCATAAACAAATACTCACACAATGGGACTCAATTAGTGGCTGACAGAAAAGTCTTGCATATCAAAACAAAAATACAATTAGCATTGAAACTTTTCACAGCCTTGACGGTCGATTGTAGAGGGTTAAACCTCGCTTGAAGCCTGAGGTACGATCACCTCCACGTCGAATGCCATCGAGGAATCGTCGTCAAAGCTTCAGAACTGAATTTATGGAAAGCGAAATCTTCTAACAATAATGTCGAATTGCAAGCAGCCAAAAGCCCGTACAAAAGCTCCACCTCATTTTGCAGGAAAATTCCCAGATAACGTTCCCATTTTCAAAGAAACTTACGACTCTGAAAGTTTGAGCAGTGTAGTAAACAATTTTCTAAAGTTCCAATGTAAATTGGCAATAGATTAGCTTTACTTGCGAGGGAATGTTATGGCGAAATCTTCTCTCACGTCGCCGCATGCAGTTACAAGCTTGTATGGTTCTATATGTTTGCAAAAGATACCGAAATGTAAACATCAGAGTATCTATAATGAGTTCCGCAGTGAAAAATACCGGTGACCTCAGAGAAACTTGAAAGTACCTGTGTGGATGGAAGGGGTCATGGAAGATGCAGGTAGGTCGAAGTCCGGGTCAATTTGGACTTTGGAGGTACTCAAAGTGGGCCTGCAAACCTACAATTTTCGAAGTTGCGTATCTCCGGAGCCAGCCAACCGATTTTCATGAACCATGGTTCAAAATTTTTCTAAAATCAAGGTTAACAAAATGTGACCCGATTTGACCTCCAGGGGTCAATGACCTGACCTGCAACCGG
>JAQGBJ010002460.1:0-16379 GCA_034698345.1 Sphaeridia pumilis
GCAATTAAGGGGTTGAAGACTTTGAAGGAGCATCTGTCCATAATAATGATCTGCATTTTTTACTTGTTGTCATACTATATATACGAATCTGTATAATAATATTAGTCGGCTATAAAAAGTTGGGTGCAACTTTGAAAAAAAGTTGAGACCCTTAAGCATCAGCAGTGTTCGTTAGAATTTTGACGTGCGCCACGGATCGCGGCCATGCGGACGTTACCTGAAAAATATTGAAACTAGTTAAACGTTATGTATACATTAAAATATTAAATCACGACGAACTCTCACCTTTCCACATGTCATCACGTGCTCTTCGTATAGGGATTCGTCCGAATAAATTGCAGGAATCAAATTGTTGAACTCTTCATCCAAGTGAATCAACTTCAAACGAGGCATTTTTTTACCGACTTCAGTCTCAACGGTTGGATTGTAGAGAAGTCCAATCTGCTCAACACGGAATACTTCGAGGGCTACGAATAAAGTAGGGTTTAACTTTAGTTCAGCATTAATTAATACTTCATTGAAAATAAAGTAATGTCTTACACTGTATTCCAGGTAAACCATCATACTGTCGAGATACTTCTTGCCAGTTAAACCATTTTTCCGGAAAACTTGGACGATCCACTTCCGGAAAAAAGTACACTGAACTCAGTCTTAGCTTGACAAGGTCAGCTGACCCTCGAAGAACGAGCTTTCTGATACATTTTAGTGTGGTACGAGCGATATCTATGACTTCGACACAATCTTGCCAACCACAAGCCTGGACGTCCAGTTCGACGACGCCTTGAAACCATGAACTCCCGAAGAGCATAATCCCTCGCTGACAATGGACATTACGCAGAAAGGGAATCGGTACAAAACGCTCGCGATCTCCATCAAAGATCTCGACTTCTGCTGCAATTGTGCTGAAATGTAGCTGCTTCACACTTCGCTCAAGACGCGGATCAAGGGAATCCAAGGTTGGTCTACTCGAGAGAATTTGGAAAGAAAGATTCGTCTTGGGATAATATTGCAGATACTGCACGTGTAAGTCCTTCAAATCAGGAAATTTGAACAGGATTTCAGGAACCAAGTACTTAACCGACTGTCTGAAATGTTCATCAACCCACTGTCTGTAATGTTCATCTTCATCCGGCTTGTAGACTGGAGTAGCAATCTCGAATTTAATTTGTTTCAGTGCAGTTGCTGCCAGCTCTTTCAGAAAGACAAGGAAATGCGCAGCTGGAATCAGCGAAGAGACATTCAGCGACCGGAGAACACGAAATTGGTTACACAGTTTGGCGCTGGCGATGGCCAAAGCTTCTGAGTTGAGCTCTGCTTCTTCAACTTGCTCCTTCAGATTTGGCTTGTGGGTCAATCTAAAAAAATGTTTAATGTTCATCCCAGAAATTCAACATCCAAAAGTCAGCAGATTGCTTTTCTTCCACTTACGTTATTTGCAAGGCCTCAATTTCACTGAAAGCCGTTGCAGTACCAATCACGTCTTCCACATATTTTATCAAAACTGCTGCATCCCGAAATTCAAGCTTCAGATCCTAGAAAACGTTAGGAGCGTTGAATGAAAGCATTCCTTAAAAGCGAATTAAAGTCTTTTAAGCTTTGGTTACCTTAAGTTTCGGAAAAGAGGCGAGCACAATCCATTGGAAGCTACAAGTTTGTTCAAAGCAAACGGAAAACGAATGCAGTTTAGAAAAGGTTCGGCGATCCTGTCCCGGAGGCATGAGTTTTGCGTCAGAATCGTTTGGCGTGGGGCCAAGAGCCGTAGTCAGGCCTCCCATGCCGGTGAAAGTGGACTCGACTTTCGCCTTCGGTTTGATGAAGCATGAAAGATTCTGCAAGTTTGGCAAGGCAGGTAGAAACCAGTCCAGCACAAATTCTTTGAAAGTTTCGCTGTACATCGATAATGTGAGGCTGGTCAAGGAACTGAACCACGGCGAGCGAAGAATTTTGAAAAAGTCTTGAGTTTTTTCCGGATAGTCAAAATGAAGGTGACGAAACTCAATCAGTCGACAGTCAGATCCATAAAGGTCAGTCCAAAGGCTGCGCCTTTTGTTTTCGAATTGGAGGTACCAGCCGTACTCAAGATCGCAGATCAACGAGAAGCTGTAGAGATTGATTGTCGACAGGTGTCGTCCGCGGGAGATGAGTTGAGACATGGCGACGAGGTTCCATTGGCGGTTCACAAGCCTAGCGTTTCCAAGTTCTGAGTCCGATAAGTTCCGAAAGATACTTTTTAGGACCTGTAAGCACAAAACAGGTTGTACATTTAACTATATAAAACTTAAGTTGACTTGAATCTTACCACAAAGACTTTTAGAGCCGAATGTTCCATTGGAACGGATGGTAGATCATCCACCATTTGAAGAGGAAGTATTCTGGTGTATTCCTCTTTTTGTATTTTGAATTCTATGATATGGCAACCCAATTTATGTTGCCAGTTGATTTCCTATGACCGATAACCGTATTTGTCCAAACTTTTACTCTCCGATGGGCATTGCAAGAACAGTTTTGATGCTAACGCTTTCAGAATTCACGAAAATGACGAATGACAAGTCAAGTAAGCCTAAAACTGGAATCCGTCTGGCTCATTCACACATCAACCGGACTCATTTCATTAAATTTCAGCAGAAAAGCCCTGAAGATGCCCATCAAGTCCGCAGGTACCTTTCAACATCTTCATTCCCAGAAAAACGTGTTATTTTTAGCTTTGTTGGCCAAATCTTGATGTTGAGAAGATACAAGCTGTCAGGGACTTGTCAGGTATCAATTTGGATACCAGAGAATACATAAAGCAGAAGCGGGATTTCATTCTACTGTTTATTTTCCAGTTTCATACTTCACAACTACGTTAATAAAAATTGATTAAAAACTTGAGCATCTTCGTAATTGTCATGCAACATCGATTGATTGGACTGCACTACAAATTCGAATTATGTTAAAAATTATTGCATTTTCTTTAGCTGTCACTGTCACAGTCACAGAAGTGGCAGCAGATCTTTCTTCTGGCAACAATAGAAATAGAATATTACCACAACTAGGCTCTACAACAACAATTCAATGTGTGGGCGCCCTATTCTAACTTCATCTACTGACAATCTAGAATCATCTATAACATATTCCTGCAATCGGCAGGAATCCGAACACAGTCAAACCTGGAATAATGCACTTTCACTGTAAACAAAATATATCAGGAATCACACACTAACAAGTAATAGTTTCAATAGGCTCAAACAAATGACTAACAAACGCACCCCTTGGGTTCACATTCACATTTCTCTCTAATCTCACTTATACTTGAATAGTAAATTGATGATTAACTTGACAAAACATAACTTTAGCAATCGTAATGCCAGATTCAAGTACGAACGAGTTACAATTTATCGTTAGGAAAAAGCAATCTAGGCAAAACTAGTTTTAAAGATCTAGGCTAGAGATTCTGAGGCAGCTTTGCTGGGTATCGATGACGGCACATCGCTTTCAATCGAAAACTGTGAATCTAGAAAACTTTCCGTGTCAGCATCAGAAGTGACTGATTCCGTTGACGAGTCCTCGTCTTCGTCATCTTCACTAACTTCATCGCATTCTTTTATAGCTGATGTAAGATCTTCGATTCGTTGCATGGCAAGTTTCAAATCGTTCTGAAATAATGAAATAAAAGCACCGTAATAATTTTGCCATTCGCTCGTTGAAATTTTGAAGTGTGACAAAAAAAATTCCAGTACCTTCAAGGTTGCAACTTCTAAATCCGAGCTTTCTAGTTGTTTTTCCAGCATGAGTCTTTTTGAATGGAATTCTGTTTCTTTTTGCGAAAGTCGGCTGACTTCGTCTTTGAATTCTCGCAACTGACGTTCGAGCTTCTTGCATTTATCGAGAGCTAAATATTCTCTTGTCTGTCCGTTCTTCAAGTCTTCCTGGAACTTCTCCATATGTTCTTTCAGGCGAGCCACTTGACCCTATAGCGACAAAATACATTATATACCAATATGAACTGCATGGAAATTCCCGTGGTGTTTGAAAGCGATTCGCTAACCTCAAGACGGCCTTTGGTGGTTGTCTCAAGCTCGATCCGGGTCTCCAACTCTCGTATTTTCATGTGGAATCGCTTTTGAACCTGCTGAGATGATTGATCTTCCTCAAGTGACTCTAACTTGGCGTTCAGCTCCGCAATTGTTTCTTTTAGACTGGAGTTCGCACTCTCCAGCTCGCTGATCTGCATACTCTGCTCCAGCAGCGCGTTTTGGTCGATTGATAGCTGGTCGACACTAGCTTTGTACTTCCGCATCACCTACAACGAAACATTACGATACTCGAGCAGGTTCATGGATATAAATTTGATGAAACTGTGAAACATTACCTCTGCCATCTGCTCCTCATATTCTTCAAACTGAAGTTGCATCTGAGACTTTTCTCGCAGTAGGCCGTTCTTTAAATTTTCCGCTTCATTTCTGCCTTTAGAAGCTTCTTCCAACTGGAGCAGCACATCCGAAAGCTCGTCCTCCAGCTAGAATATTTCATCACAATTTTATCGTCTGGATCATACGATGGATCTTCTTGCTGATTCAAGTATTAAACTTTACCTTCTGTTTTGCTCGATTCAATCGACTCCTTTGAGATTCGGAATCCTCCAGCTGGTGACGCAACTGTCGAAGTAAGCTCTTATTGACCGAGTCATTCTTCGTTTGTTCCAGCATCGTCTGAGCGTCCTTCAACAATGCTCGAGTACGCTTCAACTCTCGCTTTAGTTTGCTGACTTGTTCTTGAGAAGCAGATCTATGCGCAATCAACTCTTCCATATCGTATAACTTCCTTTCTAACTCTTGCTTAGCTCTTAATACGGTCGTTCTCTCCTCATGTTCAGCTTCCAGTTGACATTCTAGAGCTAAAAACAGTAAAAAGCAAGCATTTAATGATCGAGTATTTCCAAGCAATAACAAATATAAGAATCTGAGCTCAAACTCACCTTTGACTTTTTTATGAGCCGAATTTCGAACATCTTCCAACTCGTCTTCCCGCTGCTGAATCTCTCGTTTATGCTCTTTCTTCATTTGTTCAAATTGCATCTCCAGCCTGAGCTTCGCAGATTCTAGAGTTTGGACCTGTCCAGCAAAGTCGTCCAACTCCTCCTCCTAAAAAGAACGTACATGATTGAGCTTGCATGCATAGATATGATAACCATGAATAATAGTCTTTTTCATCTTACCTGCTCCTTGACCTTCATTGTAAGATCGTTCTTAGCCTTCCGAAGGGAGTTTAGTTGCTCGCTGCTTCCGCTCAAACGACTAGAATCTTCAAGTTCGGACTCCAGCGAAGATAGTTTTGAATCCTTCATTTGGAGGTCCATCTTCAACGACTGTAACGTAACTCAAAAGATGGTTATTTCTATTACATTTACATTTTCCAGTTCCCATGGATGCCTCACATACCTGCAGCTCACTTTCCAAAGCCTCTTTCTGGATGACGGCCGTATCATAGTCTCGACTGATCTTATCGCGATTCAATTTCTCCTTTTCCAACTGGTAAGTGGCTGTAGAAAGCTCGGTGTCGAATCTTCGTTGCTTTTTCTCTAACAATGACGACTTTGACGACTCCTCCTGAAGCAGACATTTAACATCCGACAGTTCGCTACTAAGCTTTTGAATCCGTCGTTTAAGCTGAGCCACGACTTGCCGCTGTTCTTCCGCTTCCTCCCAAGCATCGCTGCACTGTTTATCCATAAAACGAAATCTTTAGTTGCAACGATCCCTTGACACATTTGAAACACAATTTTTTACTGGTGGCTTACCTTCTTCTCCAAGGACTTTTTCAGTACCATAATCTGATCCAAATGATCCTGCTCTTTTTGCTTCAGTCTTTGCTTTTGAATTTCTAGCTCCCTGTTCGCTCTTTCCCAGCGTTGCCTAAAACAAGGAAAAAATTATCAGATCTAGTTAGCAGAATCCAATCTAGCGTTTAAAGGCAAAACTCACTTGTACAGCGAATCTTCATTATGCTCGTCCAAATTTCCGTCTCCATTCACCTCGGACATGGAGTAAGCCAAATCCAGCTCAAGTTGATGCTTTTCGATTTCCATGCTCTCGCAATGACTCTTTAGCTGGGACAACTGGCTTTCCAACTTTTGTTTTTCGCTAAGCTCTGCATCAAGTTTTTCGGATGTGATAGCTGAAGTGGTCTGTTCTTCGCTGAGTTCCGCGGTTAGTTCGTTTACCTGCAAGTCAAAGTAAATTAAACTTTCGATTATTACTAGCCATTGCTTCTAAAACGTTTTGAAAATCAAAAATTTCTAGTGCAACTACTCGAAGT
The DNA here is from genome assembly GCA_034698345.1 of Sphaeridia pumilis. Lineage (NCBI taxonomy): Eukaryota > Metazoa > Arthropoda > Collembola > Symphypleona > Sminthurididae > Sphaeridia > Sphaeridia pumilis. The sequence goes on from JAQGBJ010002460.1 coordinate 6,298, forward strand.
TCATGCAGAGCTGTCATGGGTCCCTATGATTTGTTAACTTCGTTTACTTTGCTTATATTCTGATCATGCGTAAAATTCCAATTTCTTGTCTGTCCTGAAGGTGCAGATCGCAGGCTATTAATCGGTTAGAGGCACATCGCAATTGCTTTTATGTGGGTGTGATCAAACTACCTGTTGAACTTGAGCTATTTTTTCAGCCTTTTCAGTGTCTTTGTCACTTTCATCAGGTTCTTTTACCGGAGTTGGATCCAAGTCCAAACTCTCCAGCTCGGAGCAATCCCAGTCAGCCACGTCTTTCGAGCCATTCTCCACCCCTTCCTCATCAGCTTCATCAAACGGATTCTGACCTTCCAGCAACGACATGGTCTCTGAATGTTGCAGGACATAGGACGAATCGACGTCTTCCATCGTTGCCAAACTACTGGAATGGCTCATCTGAAAGCCTCTGATGGCTATGGACGTCTTTATGTTATCTCGAGCCTTCGAATGTTGTCTTTTTCCAGTAGCCTTTCTCCACTGATGCTCAATGTGGTCAGTTTTCTTGAGAAAGTCTTGGATCTGCACCGTCAGCCTTGCAGAATCCGTCTGAGGGTCCTTGTGGGCGGGTGTAGGTTCATATCGGGTTTTGAATTTGGTTTTTGAAATTCCAGGTGGAAGGATGGAAAAACCAGCACGAATAACAACACCATCTTGAGGGTAGGGCAAAGTAGCTTTCTTTCGGCTCACAGAGGCAACAGGAGGTAAACGTCGATTGCTCCCATAATCAGGAAGGGAATCATCAAACCGTCTTCTTGAGCTTGCTTGCGAAAGCGAACTTGAGGGTGACCAATCACTGCTAGGACGCGAACGGCTAATCGATGATGAAGATGGGCCTCCTCCAGGGCTTTTGGTAAACATGGGATCTGATTCACGAAGGTACGACATTTTGACTAAAACACTTTTTCAACACCTGCCTATTACAAGGATACTATCAAGGAAAAGAACCGTAGCGACACATACGGGATCACTGCTGACGGATGGATTGTTAACAAGTTGACCTAAGTCAACTGTAACAGATAACAAACACACATCCCAGCCATTCTACACAACTGACTGAGGTGACCGAAATGAATTTGCAAATCTTCCTTGCTGGGCCTTTCGATCTACCGTGACTGACTGTTGCTTACTAAAAGACTAGAACAACTTCCTTGTTCCACAACCAACTTCTAGGGTTGAGCTACTAGCTGTGTGCCAAAATCAGTCAGGTCTGTGGGATGCATCTATGTTTAGTTCACTAAATATGCAATATTCTCTCCGACTTTTGGCTTTATTCCAGCGGGATCATCCGTCACTCAAATTCAACAACCGTACTGCCTCACTACTATTACAGCTCGTAACAGCTACTACTTTCCATTCACAGCTTTTGCCAAAAAGCATTTCACCTACATTTTCCCTGTAAAAACAAATTACACACGACATCCCACAACGACGACCAAGACTCGCGAATATTCCGCAATGCAACCCTTTTCACATCACCAAATCTAACCATCTGTGTGCTGTAATATGCAACTCTGCAACCTGTCCCTGAGCAGACCCTGCCTTGTTGACGTTCAATGACATGAAATTATCAACTATCAAAAACGCAATTTCATTCTACTTCGTTACATACCTTTATCTCCAATTTTTCATTTTCTCCCTTCAGACGACCTCTCTCAGTCTCGGTTTTTTCGTATTTGATCTTCAATGACGCAAGCTCATCCTGCAATTCAGCAAGCATGAGTGAAACCCAAATTTTCAATGTATAAATCATATAGCATCATCAACAACCATCAATTACCAGAGCGGATTGCAGTTTGTCATGCGAACTTTGCACTTTTAGAACGGGGGCGATCTGCTGATACAGTTTCCACCAAGTCCAATTCCGAACCGCCAGCAGTTTTCGAACATTTTTTTGCACACATCGGATGGCCACGTCCCGAATTCGCATCTTCTCCAACTTTCGTCTAGCTAAAAATCCTCTGCAAGCAGACTGGAACGCAATCATTTTCGGTTCTAATTTGTCGTCTCGTTTCTCTTCCAACTCTTCAATCAGCCATTGTTTCATGAACACCTGTACATACAAAGTTGTTGTCTCATTAGCAAAGTTCACATTCAAACCCAAGTTCACGTACATATATAACATGCGGAATTACCATCACATTGCCAAGCAAGTAGGAAGTATTAGGAACATCTTGTTTGTTTAGGATATCAACCATTCGTTCCCGCACACTCAGTCCCGTATCCGCAATCCCGGGACTCGCCAAACATTTGAACTTTCTAGCAAATTCCGGTCCAGCCATGTACACCGGATACCCACTTTTAAAAAACCTTATCGTGTCTGGCAGGCACACGGAGCGAATCTGCAAACGATTAAAATTAGCCATTAGATTCCGAGCAATGTTTTCTTCTTGTTACTGTCATAGCCATCCATTGCATAACATCAGGCACACAGTATAAACGCACCTGGTTCCGCAAACCACCCATGTCGAGCTCCGTCGAACTTGTCTCATCACAAGGGTTAAGACAATGGAGCATCTGTACGTGAGTCCGCTCCAGTATTTCCATCAAGTAATCCTAAAAGGTCACAATACAAAATTAACATTCACATCCTCTCATCAATATTCCATATTTTCCCAACTTCAACAACGTCTCCTCCTCACTCACCGCCTGAATCTTGATGTTCACCGATGCATTCTTTTTCTTCCATGTCGTCGCATAACTTCGTCTGATGCTTGAAGCTCTTCGTAAGCTGATTTCCGACGCGTTCGAACTCATGCACAATCCAATGATCGGACTGCTAGACTTTAGGAACATGCAGTTTATATTATCTCTGAAAATAAAACACACCGGAAATTTACATCATTATTTCTCCACGCCCAATTTATATAAAACAAAACAACTCCTTCATTACTCACTTTTGCGACTCTTGCAGCAACAGGTTGGTAAACTTGGAAGCCGAAATTAGATCCGAATGGTTCAAAACTTTCTTCACATCATAGTCGACAATTCTCGTCCCATTAGAGTGACAAAACGAAATTGTCGTATTCCTAAAGTCCACCCAGTACAAGTTGCGGTACTCACTCTCACCGAAAAACTCGGCTTCAAACTTTTCAAGAAACCGGGCAGGCTCCTTGGCCTCATCGATCAAAAACAACAGACCCTTGCTTCCCTTCTTTCCCCCGTTCATAGCACCTGCAGTCGGTCCAGCGGGAAACGAGTCCAACAACGGAAGCACATCATAGTAATTGCTGATTTCCGAATCATCCTTCAAGTTCAAATGCCCATTTGAAGTTCCATTCAGCAAGGACTTGTTGGCAGTGCTACTTGTAGGCGTGCTCGCAGTGTCCAGATCGACTCCCTCCGATTTGTACAGTTTCTTTAACCGGTCGAAATTCGTCTCCTTCAGAAGCCTCGCAAGCCTTTCATTCATGTAGTTTGCCGACAAGTCTCCGAATCTGCAACAGTAAAGCCAGAAACACGTCAGCTAAATTTACGAGGGCCCATTAACGTCATCTGTCCACACTAAAGCTTAAATGTCTTGTATCAAATTCGTTTCCCTCCATTTTACATGTACAAATCCGCTTAGACCTTTGAGTCTTTGCCGCGATTTCGCTCAACCCACTCGCAATATTTAATTTCATACCCACACAACTTTAACATTATTGACCGACTCAAGCTATTCTGCTTTCGCATTCGCCCAACTCAAACTTGAGTCCATTTAAGTATTCAACCAGCTGCTATAATACGAAAATATAAACATTGAGAGATGACTTGAACCCTTCAACTTATGGCATTAAGGCTTCGTTCCTTCAATAAGGCTTTAAATACAAATATGCCAGCCACAGAATTTCTCTTTTGCTTTTTAAACTTTATACGATTCATATCAACTTTCTCCATCTTTTTTCCTATAAAAGAAGAGTGACAATTTCCGAGACTAAAAAATAAAGGTTTCGTGTTGTTGACTCTAGCGAAAAATGTGTGCCAGCAGTGAAACAACCGCTTAATGGCACTTTGTTTTCAGCTTTTTCTCATGCACTCGTATCGAATAAATTTGCCAAAATTTCGCCACCAATATTCATAAAATTGTTTTTGTTCCATGCACTTTCCTACTCATTCCTGCTTCCCTATATATATTCTATAAATACACTATCGAAATACATTCGGCATGAAAAATGACTCCCTCGATACTTTTTATCGCCATACAAACCCCAACTTTAGAAGCCAGATGCCACATAATTCGGCTAAAAGTCGCTCAAATTATTCGCCCATCACCTCATTCACAACCCTTTCCTTTCATCACGCTCATGTGTTTAACATGACGCTTGTTTGTATTCTCACAGCAGATTCGCCATAAACAACATCATCTCCGCAACCTATTAATACGACCATTACGTGAGACCACCGCCGGATTATACCGGTAACTTCAAAGCAACGACAGCCTCGCTGACGTCAATCCTACATCGGCCGCCTCGCCGACTTTGTCAAACTCACTGTCGCAGGAATATTTTATAAACTTTTTTGTTAGCTTACCTGCCAGGATTCTGAGCCGAATGTCCCATTTGTACCACGTTAATACTCAAACACTGCACGTTCCGGAACCCGACACTGTTGCTCTTATTCACCGATGTAAACACGGCATTCACACTCTCGAAATAAAGTCCGATCGCAAACCCCATCACATTTCGCATCCGCCCCACATCAGAATCTTCAGAAGCCAAACTCTTCTCCACACGTTCCATGCTCAGTCCCAAAAGCGTACACGCACTTTTAAAATGCCTTTCACCGCCTTCCACAGCTTTCATCACTGACGACGACGACGACGACGACGACGACTTGCCACTTGTCCCTTCAGCTTTACTCGCTTGAGAGTTGATTGCGCAGCTCAACGTCCCAATGACATGACCCAAGTGGTACACTGCTCCAAAAACTGCCCACACTGACTTGGTGAAAGTTTCTCCGAGGCCCAGTAGGAGCATTGCGTCAGAGATCCTCCCAATTCGCTGCAAGTTTTCTTCCACATATGATGACTTTGTAATCTCAGAGACGAAGAAAGCCGAAGACTGTTTCACATTAGCGTCGCTTTCTTCCAGCAACAGTTCTTTCCGCAGCTGCTTCAGGTGTGGATAAGGTCCGAGAACGTCGATGGCACTTGAAGAAAGATCGTGAAGTGACTGAAGTACACTAAAATATGGCCCCTCGTACATTCGCTCCATGTCAAGCGTGAAGATCTGAAAGGGACAAAGGTCAAACGTTTTTTAAAAAAATTCATCTAACCCAGCGGTCGATATTCGAATCAATTGGCAAGTCATCACTTTCTTAAAAAACATATTTCACTCATCCCAACTTCAAAGTCGACATTTAATGTCTGAAATAAGATTATCGAGACGCAAAATTTGCAGAATCATGACTGAATTATCCTTCAGTTGAGTGAGGTTCGTGCATTTCTGGATTAGCCTATACTTTACAATTGTTGAAATAACAGCAGGCGCAGCAGGAAATCTTTGAAAAAGACTTGTAATGAGTCCATGCATTGCTGCTTATGCAATTATCTCAAGTAGACCTTGAACAAATGACCAACACATGATCATGTTCCACCCTCAATTTCAAATCACATCCTTCTTGGTGTCAATATCCATTCTATAAGCTCCCATCGAATCATGCAATCAATATTATACTCTTACAAATCATTCATCTGCCGCCAACACCCTCACACTCAAATTGCATGCATTTCCATGATTGTTCTCGTGTATCTGCACCCGCATCATTCCAAATTCCCAAACCAATTGCAATGTCCTTGCATCAACACAAAACTACAGGTAAAGTCTGCTCAATCCTGATTAAAACTGATCAAATCGCTTCCTCTGACCATAAAAGAAATATACAAAATCCACCCCACGCAGCAACGTGTTCTCATTCCGTTGCATTGCTACTACAATGTTATGTTCAAACTCCACATCAGATAACCTCTGACAACTGACTTGCAAAGAAGAAAGGCTTAAGCCAAAAACAATTCCACAAATTACTCTTGCCCAACTATATTCTTTTTCATGACGATTCTTCCAAACGAGATCGCATTTCAAAATTAAACTTACTTCCCTTTGTCTACCCCTAAACAAACGCTCGTGTCTCCAATCAATATTAGCTTAAACGACGTCTTATCTTTTAAAACATCTCAAGTTTAAGCTTTCAAACCATCTCAATTTACCACCCTCACTCACCAGTTGGCCTTAAAGCGATCCGATACTGGCGCCCAACCCCTTTTTCTCCATTCATCTCCCATAAGTGTCAATTTAACTCCTCCGAACCTTCCAAACCAAACACTGTAAATATACATTATCGATACTTTGAAACGCATCCCGTTTATCCTTCTTCTGCTTCGCTCAAAAACCTAACAAACCATTATTCTCACACACCTATCTCCGTACCATCGATTCATCGATGAGAAAAAATCTCGTAAAAATTTACGTCCATATTGAATTCCCCCCATCGTATAACGTGACTCTTGCCCATAAAATTGCCAAGACTCTTTCCAAGGAGTGTCCTCTAATAATCATTTAATACTCGCGTGTACCCAAACATGATTCTTTGTAAACGCTCGTCCAAAATCAAAACCAATACGTAACAAAACTCACCTGCGCATTGATACCCACAAGACGTCCACCAAGATCAAATTCCAAGTTATACAACTTGGTCCCCTTGGCTACCGGTGTTTCGCAACAAGTGCAAAAAAACTGGATCAGTTCCTCCACCGCTTGCAGTCGGTCCCAAAAGGTCCCCGTTGGATTGTTGGTATTGGCATTCGGAATGGCTCCGGGGATGGATTTCTGTTCCGGACTGTTGTTGTTATGAGGTCCTTTGCCTTCAGACAAGAAGCGTAAAATCTGACTAACGCATTCTTGCTTTGTAGGACTTCCAGCCTCGCCATGGATTATAATTGACTGATTCCGCTTCGAAGTGACCAAAGCTCGGTAAGACTGCTGTGCCAACGAATTGAGGTTCGGGTGAAGCTTGCTCGACGAAAACGGCTGTACAATTTGCTTTAGGAACTTGAAGTTTTCCGTGTCCATTTCCGCATTCTTGGTCAAGTACAGCAAACTTCGATTTGTTGACAACGTAAAGGGTAGTGAGGAATGAAATCTGTTCCGAAGTATGTGCAGAATTGACGACTCGTTGATCAAGTTCAAATTCCATAGCTGAGCAATACTGTCGAGGGATTCCGGATTTGTCTGTAAATCACAAAGGTCATTTAGCATGTGTTTTGTACAATCCCGTTCATTCAAGAAACTTATCACAAATTAACCGCTCAAAAGACTTGTTTGAACCAACGCCGATTCCATTCGAAAAAAATACATACTCAATACAGAATATTTACTACTATTTACTTAACACACATTTAAAATCACAAATATTATTTTTTATCTTATTGTGTAATACTCAGAATGTATTTTTCCCCAGTCCAGCTCCCTTGTCATTTTTCCAGAATCTCATAATCTTCCCTGCATTCCTTCTCTTCTTGAGCTCAAAGCAAATTAATTTGTCCGTAAACTCTTCCCGTTTGCCCTACCTGTGTTCAAAGTCTCAGAATTCGCAACCCACCCTGTCACGATCTCGAATCATTTTTCGTTTCCCTTCGCACACAATTCTTTTAGCTGACTGAGAGCCTGCAGCTGGACGCCATTTCAACCCTCGTCCCCGCCAATGATGACAGCTTCTCATCATACCCATTTATGCAACCAGGTAAATAATTGCATTTCACACAGCACTAAACGAGAAATTGCTATTCATCCATTACTCATCCTCTGCAAACATTCATCAACCATCTTGACAGCTGATATTGTCCTCATTTTCCCATCGGCTAGTCCATCCACTTGCTTTTTAAATTCTGATATTATATACGCAGCAACACCTTATTCCCATTCCACCACCACCACCACAAACTGCATTAAATGCATTTCAACCCACCTGCCTCCAAACATGGACATTTACGGTACTCACCCATTCAACAACTTACCAAGTCAACTACTAGTCTCACACTACTCTTTCACTCAACATAAAAGCTTCTTTTTGCAGCTACTTTCCTCAAACCGTTATTATCAACACCACATTTTACCACTTCCATCCAACCATCATTTCAACGGCAGTTTACAGTATTTACCGCAATCCCCGATGCATCACACAAAACGCCAAAACCCTTTTAATATTCTCCACTTGATCTCCCTTCAACTTTTAAAACCCTTTTTTATGTTCCATAATCAGCATGTGTTTTTATATGTAGTCGTCACCCATTGCGAATTTCATCTCCTTGACGTCTTCTTCTGGCTTACGGCTCAAGTCATATAATCTTCTCATCCTGTCATCATAGCTTTGTCTTATACTCCAAAGCGTTCATATTTCAACCTTTCACCTTCCCTCAACTCGAATACACACCTGTACCCAAAAAACAATTTCCACTTACATTTTCAATGTCGTCTTCATCCACCTCATAAATCTGTCCAGTGTCCAGCTTCACTTTGCACTTTCCAGTATCATCAGCTCTCTCCAGGACGTGTCCACTCACGAAGCCGTTTTTGTGAACGATCCAAACCCCTCGCCGGCCACTGCTCGTCCCATCCGTCTTGTCTTCATCCTGTCAACAAATTCAAATTGTCCTTTAATATATATATACTTGATGAATAATAATAAACAAACACCATATGACATCCACTTTGTCCAGCTCGTCATGATAAGTACCATCGTTTCAAGCGACCACCAACAGACAATTATATCATGTCCGCCATGGAATGCGGTTAGTATAGTGTCCTACCTGACTAAATTGTTAAAAATATTAAATAGCATCCTTTCAACCCCATTTTTGTTCCTCGTCTCCATAGCAAGGCACTTATATTTTTCTGCATTTTTATTACTGCCTCCACATAGTCACTCAGTCAGTCAGCTCCAAGAACCAACTGTCATAATTTTAACAAATTTACTACCTTCCCTCGTCGTCTTCAACTTTCCATCAAAAGTATTACGCATATATACAATAATAATAATAATAATAATTTAAATTTTCACACAAGCTTTCCTAAAGAGACAGTCTACCTCGTAAAAACTTTTCTTCCTCACCGCAGGACATGCGGTCTTCTTTGAAATGACCATTTCCTTCCAAATATTAATCAAATACCTGTTTTTCTCCCCTTCAACATTCAGTCTTCATTAACACTCCTCCTGCCCACTGTCCAGCCAGAAAACTTTTTCAATTCTTATTAATGCCCACAAATATAAAAGGCATAGCTGGAATCGCCTTTTTTCAAAAGCATCAACCACTTGCACTTTTCCATTCCGACATCGTTATCATAAAAAAGCAGCAACCAACAACAGCATCCGTCTTCGTTACTTTTCCATACTTTGTCGGACATTCTTTAAAAAGCTTTATCGGACAATTTAATTTTCCCTTGCAGCCTAGCTCCATACTAATCAGCATTTTATTTATTGCCGAGTTTTTTAAGACCAACCATAATAGCAAACATAAAAAAATTTTCCTCCAACTCCAAACAAAAACTTTCTCCCCAAATTCGTCCGCTTCTTGAACATTTTACAAAAACTTGGTTTCCAATAAGTCTCTTCCACCCCCACAATATTTTCTTACTATACTTGACATTGTTGAAATTCCTTCATATTTTTGCTCTTTAATTTCAAGTACTCAATGCATCAGTCGAATGTTTCTTCTATGAGTTCTTTAACGACTTGAAACCCTCCAGGTATTTCAAGTGAAAAAATCCAAAATCAAATTCATCATCATTCGATGCCCAACCAAAAGACATACGTCATTCTATCCATTGGACCTTCTTCTTCTTATACTTTCCTTACTCCAACTATGACGTCTTGCACCTGCCTACTTCTTTTCCCACCATTATCTTTCAAGACCAACTTTTTTCCGCCAATTTATATTATCCATAGGACGAGCAAGTGGGTACGACAAAATTGACAATGATTTATCATCCTTCCGACCACCTCCGTCCAAATTTCAATCTGCCCACCACCACAACTACCACTTGTTCAGTCCCGGAATTTACCCACCAATT
>JAQGBJ010002461.1:0-16377 GCA_034698345.1 Sphaeridia pumilis
GCTGTTGATGTGTATATAATTATATTGGGTTAAGAATGATGTTATGATTACATAGGCTTTTAGTATTTAGATAGTCCTTTAGTCTTATTGACATAGAGCTTGAAAACTATATTTACTTTGAAGAGTTGACCCGGTGTCGTTTTATAAAATAGTCATTGAGTTGAAAAAGTGTGATTTAGAAAATGTATGTACTCGATGGTTCTGCGGTACATAGTTCATCGGCGGTTCTTGTGTATGTAATGAGTGTGAACAGGTGGAAATCAAGTGCATTTGTATCTCAGATTACATATATAATTATATACGTATGTTGTGATAACCTTGGAAAATATACATTAAAATGAAAGATTGAAAAATTGAGAACGAAAGTTTAAGAGTTGTGATTTCTGAAGACAGACACCCTTTATACACTTTCATAGGAAAAAATAGTTGATGGATTTGAATTTAGCGGCGAAAATTGAAATGACCATAGATTTTAGTGTTTAACACAGGTTTTCGGTAGCTATTAAACTTTTAAAACAGCATTGATTTGTAGTTAACTTTGGGCTTTGTCTTTCAACTTCAAGGGAGCGTCAAGGGTGTTTCGCCGCAAGATGGCGCGCGGTGTAGGATTTTGGTTTTTCACAATATTTAAGCTTGCGTATACAAATATCAAGTTGTGCCTTCGTAAAGGGTAATTGAGTTTTAAAGTGAGACTTTTGAATGTTTCAAAGCCTGGAATTGGGTAGTGCAGTCGGGATATTTTAAAATTGTGCTAGACTTAAATGCCGTTTAAATTGGAATCTGATTTAAGGATCCATGTGTCAGATACGAAGAAGGATGTGACTGTCTAAGGCTGTCAAATTTTCAGGACTTTGAAATATATGGCCGATCCGATATAAAAAAGTTATTCGAGAACTGTTTGGCTACCACAACTGTTGGATGATGCTAAATTTCAAATATACGGCCAAACGGCATCAAGCTATAGCAAAATTTTGACAAACAGAGCCGCTCCAATATAAAAAGGCAATGTTTTTAAGGTCTCAACCATAAAATTAACTGGCACAAATTTGAACCCTTCAAAGCATTCTAACGAGAAGATGTGAAAGCTCTCTATCTTCTTTGTCTCTCAACTCACTCTCAATCAGAAGCGCATTTTCAGCAGTGTTTGTACGGTAGATGGCGCGAGGCCGCTGATTCTTGCAATGTTTCTGCAGATTCTATGTCTATGAGTTTTTGCGTTTTAGTTTGCTTTTGCTTGCTTTCACTACCTCGGTGACTTGGTCTCTTGTCGTCCAACTTCGTCCAACTTTCAGTAAATATACCGGCATCTAATACATAAGAAAGTTCTTCTCGCGGTCGCCAAAACTTGTGGATGGAAACAGAAAGAAGAAGAAAGCCTGTTGAAGAACCCGCTTCTGGACGTCAGGCATCTGATTCAGGAACGAAAGTTGTTCTTGAGGTAGTCAGCAGCGCCCAATTGTAAGTAAAAGGAAAAGCCGGTTCCGCTCGAGTTTTGCGTGGGCGCTTTTTGTCTCCCGCTATGACGTAGGTCTGCAGCAGTCTACAAGTACAGTTGCAAGCTGTACGCTGAATTTCAATCAGTGAAAGCTGTAAAAGCTGACAACAGCACTTCAACCTACTCGTTTGTATCTACGCCCGCATTTTCTCTCAATTCACAACCTGAACAGACCGTTTACTTTACTGTCCTCCCACGAAAACACTGATTGCTTCAACGTGTAGAAAAACCGTTTTTAGCTCCTTAAACGGGCGCATATGGGCGAAAAGCCATATGTTCTGGATCCTGAAGCCTGACCTTAACTACGTAAGTTGCCGCCGGCCGGCAACAGCTGTTTTCCCATACTTCAGAAGCTTAAGCATAGGGTCAATGTTAGTGTATTTTCTTTGTAAATGTGTAGGTTAGTGAATTGATTCACCAGAATCTATGGCTTTTTCACCATATTTTTGAAATTCAAAAAACTTTCTCCTACACAGCGAGCATAAAAAGTTTATTTCTGGAACGGTTTATTCAGGCTCGGATAATTTTAGCCATATGCCGGTTTGCGTAGGTTGAGAAGCTGCTGGAGTGGGAAAGAGCTGATATGAAGTTGATCTTGAATTTTGTAATTCGCGGCATCTGTGAATAGCGCGCGCGGCGCGCGCGCCGCGCTGCAATCATTGCCTACCGAGAAATTAATTGCCACACTTGCTCATTCAATCTCATTATATAATTAACGATTCGTGGTGGAACAACGTTATTGCTATACACACTCTAACGATTTCACGTTCTTAGTGCGTTGCGTCATCGACTCACCATAGATTCTTAAAGCGTTTGGGAATTTAATTGCAATGCTGCATACTGAAAGCTGTTTGATTGCTCGAACGTTGCCGTTGTCGTCACCGTTTACGTTGGTTGTAGACTTGAGTATCGAACAGAGTTTCGAGTTTCATAGTCGGTAAAAACGTACAGAAAAATATCCGAAGGCCTATCATTATTGCATTGGCGGTATTAGATTATGCTATTACCAGAAATAACGATGAAGAAGAAGCTACAAAAACATTTCGCTATGTCTGACAACTAATTGTACATCAAAAACGGTTCATTTTTTCTACCAGCTTCCTTCCGGCTTGGTTCTTGGAAACGTTCAAAGCGAGAAACTATATATGCAATTCTGCAATCGTAAGCGCGTGGGCGTTGAAACTTATGACGTCATCGTTCCTTCTTTCTCCGCTTGGTGGTTGAGTATGTGTGACGTCATGACGAGCAGCTTCGCTTTCTTGCCACGTTGGATCATACACAGATGCAGCGTCGTAGGTCGGAGTCTGAAGTTGGCCAATTTTGGCAATAGTTTCTTGCCCGGCTGTTGTACTTTCTTTGGATGACGCCCGCGAAAAATACGTGCATGCTTTCTCTCTCTCTCCCTCGTATTTTCAAGTTCAAGTTTATCTCTGCTATTGTATATATGCAACTTTGCCGAAAAATATTTATAGTTTGCCAATTTCAGCAACTTAAAAAGCAATTGAACCGCGTGTCGGCTTGTGATAGCACGTGGCCTAACGGAGTGTTAAGATTTCGTAATACACAAACATCCGGTCTCCCCCTCAACTTCATACATGTGAAGCATATAGCTCCAGGCAATAGCCGTTTGTTTACCTTGTAGAATGCTGAAAATTTCTAAAAAGCTATTTCTGGTGAATGTAAACAAAGGATATATTTCAAGATCAACTTGTATTGCATTTCACGCTGAAGCAACTGACTGAATCATTAACTAACTGCGACATAAACGTTCTAGTCTTCTAATTCTAAAGGAAATTGCTGACTAGTTCATACTGTAAGTTTATAGATGTAGCGCGCGTATTAATGCATTAGCAGCAAGTCTTACTTAGAAATAGATACAGCAACTCGCCGCCGTAATCGCATGCTAAAACATATTGCGAAAATCAGCGTATGCCATGCAGTTTGCTATCTGCCGCTTGCAAACCAACATCATTCATTCCTGATATAACAAGTTTCATCAGATTCGTCATTACGTTTACGCATATACGTTTCTATTTTTAACATTGATTGCGATTATATTAAACACGTTCGAAGTTGGAACCGACTTTTCTGGTTCTTTGATTATTGATTCACAATCAAAAACTCGGCTGAACTTTTATACTTTTGAAGCAAAAAACTTGAAGCTTGCATCAGTGGATTTGGAGCTACGAAACGCCAAGTGTCAATACTTGTGAACGGTGTGAAGAAATTTTCTGAGGATATTTTTGAAGTTGAAAGCTAGTTTTTGGACGCTCTGAAAGGTAAGAAATGAAATTTTTGTATAATTTTTACAGTGGAGAAACGCATGTTCAAGTTGACAAAATGGCAACTTACGTGAATGTGTGAATTGTGGTTAAGATTGGAAATGACCTTGGTTCATTTACCAATGAGTGGAAATGGGGAAAAGAAGTAAACAAGCTGGAAAAGCCAAGGTTGTGTAGACTGATCAAGTTTCCAAATTCACCAGTTTGAAAGCGCCCAACGTTCGACTGCTATTCGCCTCATAAACAATGGTTTTCGATGGCGCATTCAAGCGTTAGCTGATACAAGAACGCTAAAAGCTGATCTATATTCAAGGACAAGAAAGAAAATGATTACATAAGCTTACAAGTTGTGTTGCATAAAGTAATGTGTGACTTGTACTGCATATCGGTGTTTATGTTTGTGTATTTCAATGTTGTGAGTTCTAGAATAGGAATTTGCTTTGCTGAGATTCAAAGGTCAAGGCAGGCAGTAGTTTAGCAAAAATGTTGGAGAATGTTGCTAAATACATTACTTTGATGAGACAATTGTGGCTCAATCCGGAATCACTTTTGTGACGAATAGCTGGAAGGATTAGTGTGATAAAAGTTGGTCGGTTCTGATAGAGTTTTGGACATTTGACTAAAATGTGTCGGCTTTGTGTTACAGCTTTGCCTCTGCGTAGTAGTTAAACTATCTTTTCTTATCAGATATTCACAGATTGCTTTACACCTTTGGCAAAAGTCAAGGTGACTGAAAGTCAACGAGCTCAACTAAGTGCGTTGCTGTTTCTTCTTGTCATCACGTCACGTGGTAGGCCAAATTGCGATTGCACCGGCGGTCATGTGTGACAATGTTGGGGTTTTGGCGAAACTGAAGTGAACTGGCCAAGTCTGAAAGTGTGAGAGGATTTTGAAATTAAGTATGCACTTTTTTACACAATTTTCTCATAGAATCAAAAGTGTTACTTCATTGGCAAGCTTGTTTGTTTTTGTTCTGATGCTAATTTCCATTGGGTTTCAAAGAAGGCTTGGGATCAAACCGCCTTGGTGGAGTTGACATTTGATGTTGACTGCAGTATCATCATTGGATTTCGAAAGCTCTTTTCTTCATTTTCCATCATCAAGTCACGCAAGTCAAGCTTGACTGAGCGTTGATTACTTCATAGGTGAGAAGGTTGACTGGTTACGCGATTCTCGTATCCCGATACATCGCTTGTAGAAAGGTGTTTGATTCTGGCTATGAATGTTGGAGACTTTGATGATGGCATTGTGGAAGTCCTGCCTGGTAGAGGATCTTGAATCGATTGAAGTAGATATGATATGGAGTCGGATCCAAGGATTCCAAATCGGATTAGCCTTGATTAGAACTCAACTATGAGAACACTGACTAGGGTCCTGTAGTCAGACTGGAAGCAGCTGTCGACGAACACGGTGATGGTTGCGTATCTAATCAGCTTGAACTTGGTTTGCTTGTCGTCAGAGGTGTAATCGATTGGAAGTTTTTCTGGAACGATCGAAATGAATCATGAATCATCCTACTATTCACTAGTAGCACGTGCTACAAAGCGTGCTGAATGATACACTGGAAAGACCTTCACAATACTTACTGCGCGTTTGAAAAACGTCTAAACGTTTGCTATCAAGTACTTTTGGAGCACTAATCTTGGTACCTCCATCCAGTCACTCAGTTCCTAGAATCAAATGTTATTTAAGTAATTGGCATGTAAGTTGTGATAGTTCTGAAAGAGCTTAATTTCGGCATACCCCAACCATCGGCTTGTTTGAAATGGTCATTTGTAGGACGTAAATGAGTCCTGGGATGATTCACAGTCAATTCAGGATCACAATTTCTCACGAGCCTCGTTGCTGAATCTGTTGTTTTGAAGCCGCCAATCTTGAAGAAGTTGATGAGATCCAATGTTGGTCTATGGGAGAGAACATGAGGATATGAGTCAATGTGAATTACATGTAAAGTTGCATCGTGTTTGTATTGTACTAACCTTTAATTAAATCTACTTCTTTGTTGTTGGAAGTTGTTGGTTCTTGTTAGTAATGTTAGCATTACGCCACATGTTCATAACAATGCACAGGAGCAATTGCATCGGTCTGTGTTTGTTGTTGGTACTGCATTGCGATATCGATTCAACTTGGGGCGTGACGATGGTCCTTTCAATCCAAGTTTAACTCGGCGTGACTGAATGGTTAAAGGCTTTGGATTGGAGTCTTGGTGTTGAAAAGCAGATGATGTTTTGTTGAAAAACACTTGCGGTAACCACATTGAAAACATTATGGCTAAATGTCTTTTGCAGCATCCATTGAAACGCTTTCGTTTAAACCATTAGCGTTTCGGCGAATCGGTCAAGGGATGATCTTGGTTGAGGTTTAACCTTGAAGCTTTTTTGAATGGTTGAAAACAATCGACGTAGCACATTGACTGATTGATGACACTGGTTTGTTTGTACATGTATTTACAAGTGTATTTACACATTGAGAAGAATCGTTAAACAAACTTGTTCAATCTGACAGGTTCGCACTTTCAATATTATATGTTTGTTCACAGTTTCTACAATTTGACAGATTTGAGAGGGGCTGATCAAACAGTTGGAAAACACAGAAATACAAAAGTCCCCAATTGTCAATTGTGGTTTATTATCGGACACATATACGGATTAAGGACTTGAATTCAAATCTTTAAATTGATTAAAAGTTTCATTATGAATCGAATCACAACAAAAACAAAACAAACTGAATTTCATGGAGCGAAGGGAAAATGAGGTGTAAAATTTTACGAGTCATAGAGTAAAATTGCGAAAATGTAAACAAGCGGAGGACCAAGTTTGGAGGCGGGAGATTTGAAACGGCTTCGTTGTCGTTGAGTCGGTTTTCTCAATGATTTTCAGTGGACGAATGATTTGGTTTTCTCATGATTTTCCAATTGGTTTTCTCGATTTTAAAATTTTCTGAGCAAAGTTAAGGTGACATTTTTGAAGGCATTTATAACTGTGGTGACCTTGGACATATTTCGAAAAAGTGTTCTTCCAATTTTGGTTAACTGTTGTATCTTTGTGACTGTAAACTTGGCACAATTTAAGGACCAATTTGATGATGGCGCCGAGATGCTCATTATTGAGTAATTTTGGCAAAGGTAAGGCGACTTTTTCAATCATTCATGACTCGGCTGTCAAGTTTCATGATTGTCTCAAAGTTTTTATTGTGTCTTGTAGACTTTGTGTAAGAAGAACAACAAGGGGCGAGCTTCAGGTTTCTGTTGTATCATCGCCGGCGGCCAACAAATAAGCAACGTCTTTTAATGTGAATGCAAGGAAAACGAAGAGGTACTGCGAATTTGTTGAAGTTTGTGCAAGAAAACGTGTCTTGTTGTTGATGAGGTTGGGTTGACACCAAAAGAAGATTCCGTTTCAACGCATTACGATATTATTACAAAGTTACTACAACAATGTGAATGCAAAAGTTTGGGGTGAAAATGTAATGTTCTCAACTGACGTCGTACAATACCGTTGAAAGTTTCTCCACAAAGGAAACTTTGACACAGCTAGGAGCAGCGGTGACCTGAATTCCATTCTGCACTACTGTCGACTCCATGGCAAGCAAGGTGATCATCCTTGGGTTTCTTTGGAATGCGTACTGTTTTAGAGCTGATTTACCATGTTTTATTGACTAGTCGATTATAATGACAATATGTTGTTTCTTGCGTATTTGCAGTTTCTTAGAAGATGACAGTTTTGAAAGGATTTTGAAAGTAGTGAGTGTACAACGATGTATTGAAAACCTCAACTAACACATGCACGTGCTGCAGCCGTGCCATTATCAAGAATTTTGTTGACATTTTGCTCTTGACCTCGTCTTCTGTTATCGCCGTTGCCATTCCTTGCATTCGTCAATTCGTCTACTATTACTTGAGGTAACAATGGAATTATTAAGAGGGTTGCGTTGTTTTTGGTTTGATGATAATTAACATTTGGGTAGCTCGTTTCCCAGATTTGTATCTGTCGCCATTGCGTCGTTGGTGCCAAGGGTTGGTGTGGTGCTAAAAATGTTGGGCTCGCTTTGGAAATCCAAGTTGTCTTGTTAAGAATGAAGATCAAGCTGCAGGCCGAGTTTGGTGCTAGTTTTCCTTGTGGTTAGCGAACATCTTGGGATGCATTTCGAAATCATACTTTTAGCAGAATCAGAGTTTTCTTAGAATTTGTATGTAGCTAGTTGTTGCTCAAGTACACTTTTCTTGCTTATCACAGCAAGCAGTTTTTGCACAAGAAATACTAACTGTGGTTTATCTCGTTGTTTATCTCGTAGGTCAAATGCACTTCTTTTTTTGCCGTTGTCCAGAAGAAGGTCGTTGAGTCTCGGATAGAAGCGCCAGTCACGTCGTCTAACAGTCGCATAGCGGGGCATGAAGATAGCTTGAAGCGTCCTTCTTCTCGTCTGAAGTTATTACTTCTATGGATCTAGTAGTAGGATGATTTGTGCAAAAAAGGCTTCAAGATGAATGCACTCTGCGCATGCAATCTTGTTCCTTGTTGAGCGATATTCTTTGTATAATGACTGTAAATGACATTGCACTTGAGCTTTATTACAAGCTTGTCAAAGTGACTTGAAGACAGCTTCCACTCAAGTACATAAGTTGAAAGTAGTTCTCATCATGTTCAATTCTCATTAACCGGATTGGAGTATGCTCAGCTGAAGCAGCTAAATAAGAGCCTCAAGTCTATGCGATTAAGTCCGTAATGTCTCATTGTGGCACAAAATTCGCAAAAGTCACCTCCAGGTGTGCTTTTGGTGCCAGTTTAATTTACCATGTGAAGTAATTACAGGGTACGTAAATGGTTCTAATGGTTGTGATTTGCTTCCAGGGCTGTACGAGCTAATACAGTTAAGTCATTTGAGCCAGCATTGTTTTAATTGCACATCCAGGAGGATGACGTAACCTGACTGAGAGATCTTTACAAGCTTCACAAGACTAAAGACTCCATAAGGAAACTGAAGACATTTATGCAATCTTGTATTTGCCGACAGCCGGCAGGAAACTACCATGTTGAGGAAGTATGTGCGTCGGATGCATACGCAAGTACTTGTTGGAGCTGCCAGCGGGCATCTGGCTGGGAAAGGATAATGGAATTCACGCCAATTTCACACAATATGTTCTTCATTGTAGACGAAGACGAAGTAGAGAGAAAGAAGAAGAAAGGAGTCAAGGGCGTTTGGTCTGCATGGAGACAAGGGAGAAATGTTGGTTTATACGGACGTGGTTGGAAGCCGTCAAGCTGGTTGAGATAAACGCCAAAGTTGCATTTGCGAATATTTTCGCCAGTATGGAAGATACCTTGTATTCGTCAGTCAGTAATACGGTTATTAATATGCCCGGCTGTTGTCAGTCAGCCGGCTTTGATGTAATCTGGTCTGACTGGACGAGTCCGGCGGAGGAGGAGGAAGAATTGACTTGGTCTTATGTAATGGCTGATGGACGTGGTTCACGCCTGATCTCCTTCATTGTCCAGAGAAGAACATATGCTGGCGAATTCGCCGGTCATCTCCGTTGATGCATGTTGAGCTGATGCGAAATACATAGGCTCAGGATTAGGAGGAATAGAGTGCAAGTGTATTCGCGAAAATGTATTGGCAAAAATGCCATTGTCACTCTTGTTGAGAGCGAAAGGAAGGGAAAAGAAGGAGCTGATGATGATGATGATTTGCGAAAAACAGTTTTTGCTTGCGGACGATCTGATGTATATATACGTGATGAGAGCAAATACGTGTGCTGCAGAAATATAGCAAGACTACGTCAATGAGAAACCGCCGGAACACCTGTTGAATAACGTGAATGGATGTATAAGTAGCTGGAGTAGAGGTGAGTTTATCGTTAACCAATGTCAAACATATAATGTTAGTGTTGCTGAAATATGTGGAATAATTTGTGTATTTTTGTTATGACAGAGACCGAAGCTAGAAGTAGAACCAGGAACTTTGAGAGCTTCCACGCTTAACGGAATGGAACGAGACTGGTGTCAGCATTCTAAAGTTACTGCTGGGCTGCTGTATCGTCTGAGAATGCCTCTATATAGAAGTAGTTGTTTCCAGGATTGATAAAGCTAGGAGAATATTTACTAGAATTTGACCTTTACCAGGTCCGCGTAGGTTTGTTTGGCACGTATATACTTTGATGGATTTGCGGTTGTTAATGTTTGTGTATAATCTGCAGATTCCGGCTGAAACGGAGAAGGGACAGACATGGCGGTTTTGTTTATGACAGCGATTTTATGGCGTTTGCTTAACGAGGATGCTGTAGCTGCAAATCGGCGGCGGCTAGAGGGCACTGTCGACGGTTAGCAGCAATGAATTTTTCAATGTCAAAAGCAACGGACGGACAAGTGTCTCTGGTGGATGTTCAGATGGCAACATGATGTTGATGTAGACACAATGTATTGTGTTGCGGATAGGCTTTGACGTAATGGCGTTTTATCATGAATGACACGGGAAGAGAGGTCGTGATGATAGTTATGTGGAGATCAGGTGTGCAATTGAGCTTGTTTTGCTATTTTGGTCGGTCGCTACAGCCTGGCATGACATGATGGAGGAGATGACAACAAAAACAGATTATCATAGGTCAAATTAAGGTAACTGTTTATCCAGGTTTATTGGCTGCTGCTGCTTCCCTGCCTCCTGAAAAACGTGATAAGAGCTCAAGCTGAAAATACAAGCTGCTGGAAGTTTGAAGCCATGATAATATACACAGCTTGTGACTTTTGGGCTATGCCATTGACTTTGAAGTTGGAGGATGAATGTTTGTGCAAGTGTTGGATTTACGTCAGAAAAAATGTCAGCCAGAAACGCCAAAAGGCCAAAAGGCTTTGATGGTGGTACCAATCAGTACTTGCCTTTTGAAGGCTGACGCTGCAGGTCAGTCAGATGGCCGAAATGACATGATGTAAAAATAGTGTCAGGATTCAGGATTCTGCAGAATTCATCATGGACATTAGCTCATATCTCTTTTGTGTTAGCAAGTTGTAGTAGTAATTATATGGGTGAAATTAGCAGCCACTCTTCCTGTATTTTCCCTTTGTTTGTTGACGCGTTAGTCACGTAAGGTTTGGGCGAATTGGGCTCGTTACCTACTAGTTTGCGTGCTAGGATTCTATGATGCTATGATAGTAACGAGACTAACGTGTGGTGGTGAGTTTTGCCCTACCTTTTTATGGTTATGAGTAGTAAATGAAGTTGTTATATTTTTGGTTTTTGGGGGTAATTACATCGTCGGGATAATACAGAAGCTGGTGACGACGACAACCATATGGACAAAATTCGATTAGAGCAGTTGTAAAGCCAGCCTTTAATTAACGCCAAAGTGAGACAATGTATAATTATTGGACAACCACCAGAATTCACCAGCTTTTAGCAAGTTTTGACACTAAATTGGATATTTAACAATGGATGAATATGCTGGGGAAGCTTATTGTTATAAAATGTATCGATCGAGGTCAGTAGGGCTGGAGTTTACTGGAGGAGGATTAAATGAGCTAATCAAGGGGGGAATCCCATTCCGTGATCCTGAATTTACAATCAGTCACAAAGCTGTACGGTTAAAAATAGTTGAGCTTCTGTCCCAAGCTTTGATGTATTTAAAAAAGGTAAAAAGCCTCCTGTGGCACTTGAATACTCTCAGTATGACGATAAAGATATTTTGGAGGTTCAGATACTAATGATTTTTCTTTATCAATGTTTTAGCTCCACGATTCAGCCAGTTGTTCAAGTGTGGGCCGGGATAGCCCGAAAACATGGGATTTCCACAAGGGTCAGGCGCCGGACTTGCCCAAATAGCTTGTTGGCTTTATAAAGTCTCCATCATGTATCCTTATGAGAGTAACAGAAGAAGAATCTTGAACCTTGATAACGCCAGCAGTAACACAAGTTACAACTTTGAAGGTTAAATATACATGGAAATGATGCAAGACGTGCATGACTATGTGACTGTCCGGTCGATTAACAAAGAAGACCATTTGGATCAGTGGTTGTTGCCATGAAAGCCTGGATTCCTTTGTCCAGCAACAGGTTCAGTGGAGCTGGACAAATGGTTTCATGGACAGACTGTACATGGTGTTTCCCTATTGCAAAGTTGAACTTTGACCACCACCAGTTGTAACAACCATGCTGGAACCACGTGTTTAACCATGTTCAGTCTAGACTGAACGCAACCTCCAAAGTCCCACGTTGGGATTGGTCAGTTGCCGAAGGAGGATCAGATGAACAAACAATATTTATTATTGTTATTGAGAATTGTGGATAGGTCTTTGGCCCTACTCCCAGACAGTAGCAGCACTTTCACTATAAGCGTTGTTGGATTCAAAGGCTTTTAACATGTTGTTTTTGGATGGGAAAGGAAGGGTACTTGGCAAGGTCGTCGGCGGTGACCTTGGGCAGGTCCATGTTTGTCATCATCTCTGATGAGTCTCCAGGGGGAAGTTGTTTTTAAACTTGGGGATTTTGTTACAGTCTTAACGTTACACAGGACTAACAAAGATGTAGATTTTTGCCATTTCAGACTCACTCTGATCCTGTTGGGCTGGGACTTGCTTTCCTTTGATGGAACCCGAAGCTTGCTAAAATGCCATTGGAATAGCCGTGATGAAATATCATCCGTGTCGTCGATCAAGTATTATAGCGTGTCATGTATATGAGGAGATGTAGTAATTGGATACAATTAATGATATGTTGATAAGGGGATTTTGTTACACTGCGTATTTTATATTCATGTGTAATTGTTAGCAACAGTTATAGCGGTGAGCGCGTAGCGCGTATCGCGCTTGAAAGACGGCGCTTAATTTTTTGGTTAACGCACATTATCCCCTTCCGCAAACTTTCTGTGCTCGTGTTATACTTCAGAGCACATCATAATTAGACCATACATTTTGAATTCGGAATCCATCAGCTTGGAACCAAGTAGGTTATAAAGAAATGTAAAAAGACATTTTTTCAAGTTATTTTATGCTTATTTTGCTACTTGACTTCGTTGAATGTAAGTATTTTTCCTCAAGGAAGTCCGGAGGAAGCGGTTTTTAATCGGACAGGAAATTTCAATATCGATTCAATCTTCGCTAAACGCTGTGAGTGCGATTTAATTTGATTAGGACGCAAGTGAACAGACTTGTGTAACTGTATTTCTGTTGTGTACAAGTACAGCAGTTGCTACTACCGATAACCTAATAGTTGCTAATTTTGTATATATGTAATGCTAAAATCCTAGAGTCTGTCTATTATATTTTTAAGGCTTCGCTCTTTCTTGGTATATATCTATCATTGTTGGTGCCTCTATTCTCAAATAGGCGTTAGACACACTTGAGCGTCTATCAGTCGAAAGATGCCCAAGAGTTTCCCCGTCTACTAACATAGGGATTGACGCTAACGCTTCTAGATCTCTCTCCAATGCGATATGCAATATGGCTGTCAATTTGTATGGAGATTATTACCTACCTATCTCTACCAGCCTGTGCCTATGGCTTTATATACCTTAAACGTGAATTAACATTACAGATTTTGAGCTTTCATCGCCTCCTGCTGCTCTTGCTGCTACTGTATATTTGTAAACGTGTATTGCTACTGTCGTAGGTATCAAGCTTTTGAGGCTGTTAAATGTTGAGAACCTTCCGTCTGTCTTTACATGTACTTGTGTCATTTACCAGTCCACGAATACGACACCCCACACAATTATATTATCCATTGGATTCTCATATTCTTGCGTTGATCCGAGACGTCGTCAGTCGCTTGGTAGCTGTCACTGAAGAAACAAGGCGATTTTGTGTATTATCTATGATTATTTCTGTATATCGCAACAAAGACTGTTATAGACAGATTGTAGAATTTTAGACGTGGCTTCTGTAAGCGATATAAAGCTGCGTTTTTTGTTTAGTTGGTTCTGAGCTGATTGTGTGTAGTAGTTTTTGACAGACAGTTTTTTTGAACTAGTGACAGTTAACAGGTGTTAACTATAGTGAAGGAGAAGAGACTTGGAATTAGAAGTTTGTGTGAGGACTTTACTACGTTCTTCAGGACCTGGGAATGAGTCAGTAGAAGCGAAAATGGCCAAAGTTGTGAAAGGTAAGCAAAACTATAGAAATTTACTAGAACTTCATGAAATCTCGTAGGAGAAAAAGCTCTAGAAGAGTTTATTTTTTTAAGAAGCTTGCGGTAGGTTACGATCATGTTGAAGAATGTGTGAGGGAGAATAATTCTGCAAGGTCAGGATCAAGAAGAGTGGATGAGAGGAGCGCTGTGTTGAACGTGCGCTTTTGCCGGCTTATTCCAGGCAGCGCAGCGTCTGTCAAAAGCGTTTGTTTTGGTGTTGGCGTTTGTGGAATTGTAAACAGTGGGAGAGATGCCCGAAGGGAAGGCGGATTTTGTTGTTGCTGGTGGTTTGTGCGAGAGAGAGGATTTTGGCAAATTGGCAATGAAGAAGAGGAAGATGTAGTAGTAGTCCAAGTAATTTTTGATGGATCCACCCAACCAAGCGAGTTGTGGGTTTGGACAGTTTGCGAATATTTGGCGAATTTTCACACCGGTTTGATCCTTGTTTGCAAGGTGAAATACAATAAGAATGGCTGCACACTGGCTTTTGGTAATGAAATGAATATCTACGAGTTGCTTTACTTTGTTTGTTGAAAAGTGGCAAGGAATATTGGTTTACCATGTGGTTTTTGGGATGCCGGCGCTCCGCCGTTTGTTTTGGCAGTTTGGGCGTGTTCCATTTTTGCAATATATCTGCAATGGAATCTTGGTTTGTCCGTCGTGGACATGTTTGGGCAATTCATTATTATGGCATCTTGTGTAGTATTTGAAACAAGCAACAAGAACCGAGGCTGATCTTTGAACAGTGTAAAGGAGGCTTGGATTACAGTTTGTATATTCCACGTCCAATTGGACGCAATGGCCTTGGCGAATTTGACGCCGCGAAATTTTGCAGAGCAGCAGTTAGTTGGGCGGTTGATAATATCCTGTTTGGTTCGCAAGTTTCAGGTCTGAGAGACGCTGGAAGCGAATTTAATGCCTTAAGAGTCGAAACAACAGTTGGGATAATAATGGATGTGGTCCAGTGTTTAATAACAACAAAAGAAGGCTCTCAGGTTAGTAAGTTTGTGTGTACCGCAGCATCTCAAGTGGGAAATCTTGGACAAGAAATCAAAAGCCGAATATTTAATGCATTATATCAAATAGCAAAGTCGAAGAGTGCAAGGTCTGCGACTGACTCTGAGCAAGCTGTCAGATTCAGTTTGACAGGTGGACTTTTTTGTATTTGATGAATCGAGCAAATTATGGCGAATAAATAATTGACAAGTGGGAATTGCATTCAACCAAATATAAAGGTTGGGTTGAAGGTTGATCTGGGGAGAAGTGACAATTGATTGTGTTCATATTATATATTTGATCTTTGATATATGAAATATTCAGAATCTACAAGTGTTTTGGTCAGCTTATTCAGCCACTCTCACAGTCCAGACAGTTGTATAGATTAATATTATTATAGGAAAATGAGTGGAGGAAATCAAACTCGCTTTTACTTAACACACTTGATGGGCGAGGAGCCAGACGACAACCTCGACAGGTAACACGGAAAAGTTTGGGATTTCAAGCTCAAAGCTGTAAATGATGAAATTACTTTGTTGTTTAGTTGGTCGGTGCCGGTATTATGAGAATCTTACGTAAAGATATGGCGAAAGAGGCGTGGGACAAAGTTCAATTATTCAACTTGCACTTTCATAAACGCGCGGCGCTATTGCGCTGCGCACAAACTCGTCGTCTGTTCTGTAATCAGCCATTAGAAAGTGTCAACTGCGCACGAGAATTCTGGATAAATTTTACAGAATCGTATTGCTGTTAGGTGGAGGTGGAGTATAGCCGAAATTGGCTCTGAAGATTTTCTGTTTTTAAAGTCTTTGATGTTCTAGGAGAATATACGAAATTGGCTCTGAAGATTTTCTGTAAATTTTAAAGTCTTTGATGTTCGAGGAGAATAGGCGAAATTGGCTCTATCAATTATTGTAGAATTTCAAGTGTTTTCCATTGTTGATCAATCCCTAGGCTTTGACTGTGTCTTTGGTGTGATTAGTGTCTATTTAATTAGCAGGCAAACAAACAACTTAATTTCGCTTGTTTGTTTGTTTATTTGTTTGCTATATTTGCTCTTCTTCTCATCACAAAAGCGCTTGTTGTTTACACGCAATGCTATTAAAATCCATATACAAGTAGCAGTTTCAGAAGATGTAATTAAAACCCTAAAGTATTCAGAGGTATTTTGTAATCAAATGTATATGACTCATGTGTTAAACTGCGTAGCAAATCCGGGTGTCTTTTGATCGAAGATAGTAGGAAAGTGCCCGAGGCGTTTTTGCTGTTTGTCGATTAAGCATTGTGGCTATGGGCTGGTCATATAAAGCGATAAAGGAAATGAGTTGTTGTTCTGGAAAAGACGGAGACACAATAAGTCCAGACTCCGAGACTGTACGCAATTTGAGTTTATATGGAGAAATGTATGTAGCTGTAAATATCTGAATGAACTTATGGGCGAGTAGAGATCTGCAAAGAATGCTGATAATTTGAGGGATGAGATGAATGCGC
>JAQGBJ010002462.1:0-16377 GCA_034698345.1 Sphaeridia pumilis
GTCGTCCTGTGAGTGTGTTTTGTTTGTGTGTGTGTGTCAAGTCAAAGCAAATACATGTGTTCATGTGTTCGTCTCTCGATTCATGATACAATTTCATCCGGCGTCCTATCGAGATTGACTCGACTGTTGTACATTTCACACAGTATTGACTCTGTCGGTATTTCACATGTGAAAGCAGCAAGTGGACACTTGAGTGGAGCTTCCTGGAATCTCGCTATTACAGAGGCAAGTGTGTGTGCCAATGTGAAAATTTTGTGATGTTGGTGATCTTATGAGATTTGACGCATACCGCAATCCCAGTCCATACTTGTTTCTAAACAACTGAATCACATCCCGTGAGAGACAGAGAGCTTATTCTGTTGTCGAAAATAGGACATCAAACTCGTGTAAACCTTCAAGGTAAATAAATACCTGGATAAGAAAGACTCCTCGCTGTCCAAGTGGGAGATGACCACCAGCTTACTTGGAGACATATTTGTCATTTACAGATCTCTCAAAGATGGAACGCATCCAACCCATGAACGAAACGCAAATACAGCAGAAGGTGGAAGATTTGGCAGGCAAATCTGCGAGGATCCTGGATTGTGAACAGAATACTTTGAATCAGACGGAAGAAGTTTTGATGGTCAATGGCGTTCGAATCAGCCTTGCCGGCGATGAGGGCGCTAGGATCAAGAAAGCCCTGATCGACGGCGAAGTCCCTCCTTGCGACCTGGTGAACAACATGCTGATTCGTGCCGGCATTGAAAAGAACCCGGTCGAGTTAGAAACCACTGTCAATGTCAAGTCGAGCACCAAGACCCTGGAACATTCTCAACTTCGGAATTCCAGCGGCGTCTTAGTAGATGAAAAGATGAGGGAAAAGGAAGACGAGGATGAATACCGACAGGTGAACGTGGAGATTTGGAATTCTGCCACTTCACCGCCGATGGAAGGAGGACCCAAAAATAATCTGACACAGGGCAAAGGACGCTCTCCGTCGCCAGGCGACAAGGCGACAAAGCCCAAAAAATCAATTTTCTCCCCTCTTCTCAAGAAGCCGGTAAAGACCCAACAAAGTCAACAACAACAGCCACCGCCACAAGAACAGCAGCAGCAACCACCAAACAATGTTAAGGACAATAAGAAAACCGCAAATTCCCGACAACAAGATCAGTACAAACATACATCAGATCTGCAAAAGCGTCATCAGACGTCATTGGAAGAGCCGCAGGAGCAGAAAGGAGGTCAGAAACCAAATAATGGCAATAACAAGATATGGTCCTTCTTCCTCAAAGGCAAGTCTTCCAAGGATAGTAGCCGCCCAGAAGGCGACAGAACTAGTCCTGATAAGACGACGTTCGGTATCATATCTTGTCCTGAGGATAAGAAGAAAAAGAACAAGAGCAAGTCGAAAGGCCAGCCCCAAGAACCCAATTACGACAACATTGTCCGAAATTCGGCAGCTGCCATGTCATCACATCCCAAGTTCAAAAGCAAGCAGCCCGGAATGATCGACCCTTCCGTTAGCTTGATTAATGTTGAAATTGACGGGATTCCTGCACGAGTTACGTATGAGACTTTTGTATAGTTATCTTGTGGAAATTTATTTTATTAATCGAATTGTAAATACGCAATAGCTGCCCTCAAATATTAGCTACAAGAGCTTCTACTGCTATGCTATAGCTAACTGTTAGTGTAATTATCAAGTAGAGGTAAACATGGTAAAAGCATGCCGTATTGCAGTATGCCGCCTGTACAAGTTCAACTTTTTTGATTCTGTTATATACCTGCTGATAGCTCATTATTGCTCGTTGTATAAGCTGCTAGAGAAAATAATTTACGATATGTAGCGACGAGTTTTGTTGTGCCAATGTGTACATGTACAGTATGATTTTTTATTGCTTTTCATGCACATCCATTAAAGACTCTCAAGATTTTTTGTCCACTACAGAGCTTGTATTTCCGGTTACCAAAACACCATAACGTTTATTACCATGCATGTAGCCTTGTCATGCCAAAAATGGCAAGACGAGCATTTATTTGACTGTTGCAAGCACTTTGATGAGATGCGGAATTGTGCGCTGACAAAGGTTATATTTTCGTCACCTGTCAGCATGTCAGCAGCATAAAATACGTCAACTTTTTACTGCATTCAGTATTTTGGACTTGGTCATACCTGGATGATCTAATAACAATTATCATCAAAAGTTAGTTACCTCTATTAGATTACCGCCAAGAGCAAACAAGATTGTAGTACACCACGACGAATGACACACACGATTGCATTCTTGGCTGCCATTTATACATCTAACCACACACGTGCCAGAGTACATAATCATTACGGAATTCAGGTTATTTGATGACTAATTTTAGCCGTCTAGTAACAAGTCCATTTTTATCAAAGACTTGACCCCTTTCCCAGCCATCAAAACAATGCCTGCGACTGGTTAAAACGTTTTGATCAGGGCCAGACATTGTAACTGCCGCCTATTTTGATTAGTAGCGTCCAGGTATTTTTACATTACGTTTGCGACCAGATGCCGAGAATACCCGTCTCGGTGTTTCAATGTATTTATGTCACGCCTAAAAATATCTTGTGATAAGATCGAGAAGTCTACGGTCATCCATTGGTTTGATGGGACATTGAAACTAGCTTCTGCTGATGACAAGTTTACAGTTCTTCATCCTTCAGGAAAATATATTTATAAGACGATTTTGGTGCATTGACTAAAACTTTTAGTTCAGCGTTCGTATGACTCCTTCCTGATTCAATAAAGCCCCAGTTTAAATTCAACTTGCTGGCATCCGCAAAGACCGCAAACTGGAAATGTCGATTGAGAGGCACCAGTCGATGCCGCACTGTTGACAAGCAAATAAACGCCGAGAATGTTCCAAGTGGAGCAAATTTTCAGCGTGTCGCGACAAAACTCCAAACTTGATAATGACTTAATTCAGCAAACATTTTTCGCTACTGATAAAAGACTGATATCGGATATGACAACTCCCGTCTTGCACCCCTGAATGGCGTACACTTACATGACAGGAATCGAATAAACCTGATGTCATATGCACCCAACATGGAGCTTTCCACAGAGCAACAATAGCTGTTTGTGCCAACTAAATGAGATGATACTAACCGCCGAATCTATCACACATTAGTAGTGCATATTAGACAAACATGAAGATAAAATCTGAGACAGGGTTGAAACCGGTCGGTGCTTCAAAATATTCCCAGTCGTTCGCTTGCCGGACATTTGAAAACTTGCTAAAATTCGCGGAACCGCCCCAGCAAAAATGGTGCGGCTAGGTTTACTTCTAGTGCTCGTAAGTGCAGTTGGACAAATGGATTTTTGTTCCGCTTGATCAAAGTGATAATTTATTTTTGTCGTTCCAGATTGGTGCCACTGTGCAGTGGGCAGAAGGACAATTTCCAGCTCAGCAACTTCAGCAACAGCAATTGTCCTGTGGGGTAAGAAAGCATTTTTAAAGACAATCGCTCAACTTTTGGACCTACAAATACACTGAATTCTAGCTTTTGCTAGAATTGCCCTTGACAATAAATGGTTAAATTTCCAAATAGCCTTGGTTCGAAGATTTGCTGAAAGCTGTTCCACGATGCTTGAAAGATAATTTCCAGATAAAGCTGCGTGTGCAATTATGCATACTTGTGCAATTAAATAGCAGTAGAAAAACCTAGGGTTGGGACATGCAAGCCCACTTGCTTTCTGCACTCTTAAAGCACTTGATCCTGAGAATCATTTCTAATTTATCTTTTCGGTCGGCTCGCACATAGTGTATTTAATGATTGATGTTTGATGTACAGAGCTGCGATGCGGGGAAAGTAAGACTGCCGAGCAATGGGATTTATTGTGGGGCTTGCGTGGAACCGGCGACTTCTTGTGCCCAAGGATATCTTCTTGTCGGCCAACAATGCTTGCCTTGCCCTTGCGGAGAAAGCGATCCTTTGAAGATGTAATTAGAAATTTTACTGACGAAATTAAAAATTTAAACCTGTACTACAGCTTGATTGATCACCCGCAGACGTACTCGAGGTTGCCGTTGGGACGCTTCAGGAAACGTTGTCTGCGACTGTAACCCCAACTATGCCGGAAGCAGTTGCCAGACTTGCTCTCCCGGTTGCATCCAGCGTGATTACTTCCCCTACGATTGTTTCAAGCCTGGGGATACCAGCATTTGCTACGGCAATGGATGTCAGAACCAGAACTTTACAGCGCCGGGCCCTGTTACAGGAGGTCAGCCTGGTTGCCCAGGTGGCAACTGTGGTCCACAAATCCAGCCACCGAGAGGGAATCCAGGTCCCGGTTGCCCAACTGGAAACTGTGGTGGAGGTGCCCAAATTTTGCCGATTCAGCCCGGATGTCCTGGGACTGGTGGAAGCAATTGTGGTTCCGTAAGCCTCTGTCAAGCTAGTCAAGGTCTCCAGTGCCGGCAACAAGCAAGTTATTGTCCAAACTGCCAATGTATTGGTCCTGGTTGTCCTTGCGATACCTGTCAATTCAACCAACAACATTATTCGACTGCCATCAACAACTACGGGCAATGTCCACCGTGCCAACACCAACATACAGCCTGCCCACCATGTAACGCCCAATGTCCAAGCTGTCCACCGGCTACTTCCGTTTGTCCCACTGGCGGATGTGGCGCGCCTTCGCCGTGCCAACCTCAGCCCCCACAAAACTGCCAATGTCCACCGCCATGCCCGTCCTGTTGTAACAATTGCGGAGGTGGACCTCAGACACCGATTTACGTCAACGGCACGACCAACTACTACACCAATGTTTACAACACGACCGTCGTATACGTGTACAGTAACACTACCTGCCAACTCGGTCCAGGAACGACTACAGAGCCAACAGTTGGCCCTGGAAGTACGACAACAACTACCACGACTAAGGCCCCTCCAACGGTCCCTGTTGTGGAAACGGTTTGCGAAAAAGTTTGCTGTGACCCTAGAGGTACCTACAACTTTGCCAATTGTGCTATGGGACGATGCGAGTGCAGCTGCAAGGTAAGGTTGGATTCCTGAAAAAGCAATACTTTCTGTAAGCTGAAAAACACATGATTTTTAAAAATTTTCAGGCTAACGTCATTGGAGCTCAATGTGACCATTGCAAGCCCGGATACTTTGGTCTCATGGAGAAAAATCGTGATGGCTGCGTCTCTTGTTTCTGTTCGGGAGTTTCCAAAGAATGCACGGAGGCAGTTTTATTTAAAAGCACCATTGAACTTGATTTCGCTAATCATGGCTTGGTTGTAACTGACAGGTGAGTTGATTTTTTAATCGAGATTCACTGCACAAACAGCACATTGTATGCATCATGCGTGTAACTTTAGATCCTTCTATTACGTCGATGGTATTCGTTCAAACGATAGTCCCAAGGAAGTTGTCCTTAATTACATTGATGCTTATCGCCAAGAAGTCTTGTACTGGAAATTACCCGATAGCTTCATCGGCGACAGGGTAAATATATCTCCAAGCATCGTCCTTCGCGTTCCTCCACGATGTTTATTTCTATGATTTTTTTCAGCTAACAAGCTATGGCTGCCATGTTCATTTGTCACGTCGTTTCATCACTAAAGATGATTCAAAATCATTGTTCGGCAATGATATCATCATTATTGGCACTTACGGATCTTCCATTTATTGGGCTTCACCTGAAACTCATGCAAGCAGATCTACTTCGGTTAGAACAATCAAGATAATTTTAACAACAATTGATTTTTTACGTTGATCACCTTACTGAGTGAACACTGTTTCAGAAACTCACTGTGAACCTGGACGACAAGTCAGGTTGGCTCAGCTACCGCAGTGGAGCTACCAGAGTCGCCACAAGGAACGAAATCATGGAAGTTCTTGCTGACGTCAAGAGTATCCTGATCAGAGCCAGTATGGGAACCCCCGGCGAAATGGAACTTGCGGCCTTGAGCAATGTCCACCTTTGTACTGCTTCGTCCAAGCAACCTGGTGGCGTTAAACCAGCCATTACCTCACTCGTCGAAGATTGCGTTTGTCCTGCCGGATATCAAGGACTGTCTTGTCAGGTACGACTTTCACAAACGCGGTTCTTATTTTTCAGAATGAATGATACAAATTGAAGTTCATCAATCCGCTGAAACAGAGTTGTAGCCCTGGCTACTACCGAGACAACACGGACAGTTCCAAGGGTGTATTTGGTACCTGCAAGAAATGTCCTTGCAACGACCATGCCGATGGATGCTACCTGGAAAATGGCAAAGTGCTCTGCCAATGTAAAGATGGATATTCTGGCCCTGATTGCAAGAGCTGTGGTAAGTAAAAACAAAATCGAAGCTTCTTGAAAGAAAATTTTCAACTCCCATTAACCTAATTTACAATCGTTGGATATCTCCCCTTGTACAGATTTACAAACTCTTTATATATTTCAGAACCTCTGACCTTGCACATGGATCCAATCAAATGCCGCGACTGCCACAACACTTTGACAACCTTCAACTGCAGCTTCAGCGGTGGTCGAGACTACAAAATTGACATTACGACTGTTCCTGACTGGTCTCAAATAAATAAGGCCACTTTTGCAAACAAGAAAGAAGTCGTCTTCCCTGGGGAACAATTGGGATCCACCAGAACAGTTACAATTCCACTTTTGACCACACTCAAGTACGTCGAATGCAAAGTAAAGCACTTGATCTCCGGAGAAGTCGTCATGATGGCCAAGTCCAAAGTTGGTAAGCAGTTTTTTTGGAACTTCAACAGAATTCGCTGACTTGAAAAGCCTGTTTCTTGAATTGACCTTAATATTTTGTGCCTTAGAAACCGATAACTGCGAGCCAGCTCCGCCCATGCTTGGATTTAGTGTTGACCTCAGGACGTCTTCAGAGTTCGAATGTCTTGAAGCTAACGGTACAGTCGAATTCTCTTGTTCGTCTAGCACCTCCGCAGATGACACAAAGGTAAACACCACGAGCCCTAACATTCAGAACATTAGACTTAACAAATATTCATAAATCTGGTGGTCTCAGGTTGAATGGTTCCGGGAAGGAGGTCGCCCTCTGCCTACCAGCGCAAGAGTTATTGGCCAAACCATCCGTTTTGACAATGCACAACCTTCTGATTCCGGTGGCTACGTTTGCACCCTCAGAGGCCACAACTTGAACTCTATTTACACCAAGACTGTTGTCCTAAAGGTTAAGGAATGTATCAAGACTGTTGGAGGTGTGCCAGTTGCGACATCAACTTCAACCACCCAAAAACCTGAAGAGTCTGACGAAACTGCCAAGTCTCAGGAAGATGGAACAGGAGAAGACGCAGACGGAAATAAATCGCAAGAAAACAAATCAGAAGAAAAACCCAAAGATAGCTTCGAAGATAGCTTTGAAGAGCCTTTTGTCCCAACGACAACAACAACTGAGCGCCCGTGGACGCCGGTAGATTACGTCGACTCTAACGAGCAGCGAGATGAGGCAAAAAAGAAAGCCAAAGTCGCCCCAGCAGCCCCATCGTCAGAAGACAAAGACGAATTCGACTTTGACTTTCCTGACGACGCTCCAGCTGCATCAGCAGCGGCCCCAAGTGGAAACGTCGTCGTCCAAACGCAAGTTTTAGAAGTTAACCCACCAACAGGCATAAACGTGACTCCTTGGATCCTAAAGGTAAACGCTGGACAGAAGGCTGAGTTCCAATGTTCAGCTTCGGGTGACAATGTTAAGGTCATGTGGCGGGTTGACAATGGCAGCGATGAAGTCCTCGAGTCGAAAGACGGACTCCTTGCTTTCGCCTCTGCTAAGGAATCTGATGAAGGAAACTATGTTTGTATCGCCTACAACTCCATTGACAAGGTCACTGCTAAAGTGTCACTGGTCGTCGATCCACGTAAGCTAAAGCTCAAAATACTAAAGGAAATTAAAACAGGTAAAAAATCAACTAAGAATATTTTAAAGCCTCATTCAAGCTGAGTATCAAGACCAACTCCAAAGCTAACGAATCTGACGCCGACTCTCAACTCGTCCTCGACTGTGAACCCAACGAAGAAGTTTACAAGCGCCAATGGCGGAAGGATGGTGGTGAACTTCCGTCCACAGCCGTCCAACATACTAACGGCTCCTTGGTAATAGAAAAGCTTGAAAAGGAGCATGTGGGAGTTTATGTCTGCGATGGCGTTTCAGTTCTTGGAACGACAGCAGAAGCCCGTGTCGAGGTCAAACTGAAAGAGGTAAAAGCTCTGGAAATTTCGACATCATCAAATAATTCAACCTGCATCTGGAAGTGCTTACATGTTTGCTTAAATTTGTTCCAGACGAATCCATTGTCAGCTCCAGTTGTTAAACTCAGTCACAAGTCGCCCTACAGAATTCAGCCTGGTCAGAGCTTCCGAATTCACTGCTCATCAAGAGGAGATCCAACGCCTCAGATCATTTGGTCCCGACGCATGTTGAATGAGGATGGGTATGTTACACAATTTTTAAATTCAAAAGCTTTGATGTGGTGCTAATGTACAATTCGTGCCTTTTAGACCATTCGAATCCATCCTCCGGGAGGATGATAGCTCCAAGTCGTACTACGAATTCACAAACATTCAAGCGGAAGACGAAGGCCACTACACCTGCACAGCCAAGAACGAAGCCGGTGAAGACCACAAAACCGTCCTCATCGTTGTCGACGAACAAGCTGCAAAACAATGTCAAGAGGACGAATTCCGGTGTCGTAATGGACAGCAATGCATTCCAAAGAGCCTTCGATGCAATGGCGCCCACGATTGTTCAGACGGCAGCGATGAAAATGCTACGGCTTGTGCTAGACTGAAACGTTTGCATGACTAAAGGTTCTACCTTGTTCCTCATCGTTAGATGGCGCCAGCTGCCTGCCCGTCTCAGATTTAAGCCATTTCAATAAATAAAAAATGTTCCTTTATAGCTTTAACGTTAGGATATGACGATATTATGTTCATTTGCGTTAATGTAGCAATTAACTTGTCATGTAATCGTATGTGTTCATAATTAGCGAAATATACTGCCTTGAAATACAGCAAGTGAAAATATAACCCGCTTGTGTGTAGTTCAGTATAATCTTATATTGTTTAATAGACCAGAATTACAGTACGCATAATGAGAATTGAGGCATAACAATGATCAGTACAGTACAACAATGAGCGTAAAAAGTAAATTAAATCAATTCAACGTTTGCAGACCCCTCAGAAAGCTTCAAGTACTTGTTCCATACACAAGCGTCTAATAACTAAATAATACATATATCACATTTGTATAAAGGTGTCTCACCGAGAATTGGAAGCTATATCAAAACACATTATCAGGGTATCTAGATTTAATGCATTGCTAGCACCGGGATAGCTGTTCACACGTAAGTTCAGGTAAGTCAACTTCCGTCTTGTGTCAAAATGTCATTTCAATCAAGCTATGAGGGAATGTTTTTTAGAAACGTCAAACTACTTAATAAAATGACTGTATTTGTCCAATATGAGTACACTTAACGTCAGTTGGTAAGAACGTCTATTTGGGTCCAATTATTCTTCTGGATTCAGAGAGCAAGGCCAGGTAAACATATTTTCGTTGAGATGGGTCCACTTGGTCGCAATCCATTTCTGCCCATAAATCAATGGACAAGCTCCATGAAGCATCCGTCCATCAATTTCTCCATTCTTGAGCGAATCGTACCACAAGACAGCAGCTCCTTTAACAGGCTGGACGGTGGTACCAAGAATCGGGAAAGCAGTAAGACCTCCACGTTCCACATCGTTCAAGTAGACCAAAAGGGTAAAGATTCGGTCGCCTTTCTCGTCAAGGGCTGCATTGGATATTCCGAGAGAGTCGACATGAGTCCCGACATGACCTCCGAAAGTGTACGAAGCAATCTGAAGTCTCTCGGAAGCCCTTTCCGTAGCAACATGGATGCCTGTGAAGGCTTCAGCCTTTTTGATGAATTCAGTCTCAGCAATATGCTCATCGGACAACCAGGCATAGGTTGCAGTACGCGGAGTCGCTTTGCCTTGACGTGGTGGTGCACGTTCGAGCATGGGACTCGCGACGCGTTTGAAGACTTCGATCCATTTGTCTCCGACAAAATCGTACACTTGAACGAGGTATGGGTATTCGTTCAAAAGTTCCATTTTCAAAGGATTGATTTTGAAATATGGATGTTTGTTCTTCTCGTACCAGCACTTGAGCTTGAGCTTCTCTTCGGGTGGTTGATAGTTGTGGCCATTGCACAAGGCTACGTAGTTTATGAAACTGTAGTCGGAATGTTCAGCCCAGTCCTTGCCGAGGTAATTTCGGAACAAGTGTTCCCGCATAGTAATTGGCAATTCCGGACCACTTCCCATTGCAGTCGAGTAAATAAACGGACTTCGTTCTTCTCGTTGTTGGTCAAAGTTCTTGTCGTGCTGTTCACGAAGTTTACGTTCAGCTGCCCTGATGATATCCTCCGAAAGTCCGGGAACTGCATCTGGCCCGTCTTTGGACAATTTCCACCGAGTAACTTGGAGCCATTCCATAGCCAACGTGTAAAACTTCCATTTGATTGCAAACTGAGCAATATCCCAGCACTGCTGAGTAGTAAACTTGGCGCCCGTCTCCAAGTTGTCAACCTTGCCTTCAACAAAATCGGTCAAATTTAGCTTGTAGAAAAAGTGGATCCTCAACAGACCGTCCATGACATCATAAGTGTCATCAGTAGAAGGCCAACTGTAGTAGTTTCCTTGTATTTCGGCGATTTCGTTCAACAAAGTGGCTTCAGCGTCATCCCGGATGTGTCGGTCAATTTCGGAAAATTCCCTTGCAAATCTCCTAATCATTCGGAACGAACGAAGAGGAGAGGCTGTAACTCTCAAAGCTTTTTCTTCCAACGTCAAATCGCTTCCGTTCTGGTATCGAGCTTCGATTTCAGTCAGCTTGATGTTGTTCAGCCCTTCCTCGACCTCCACTCCGGCGTTGGACTCGGAAAAATCACTCAAATACTGCTTGACAATGTCCATGCGGTCTTCAAGGTGCGTCAAGTACTCCAGCACTTTCTCATGCACCAAAAGTTCACGTTCAGCCAAGTCCTTCAAGTACACTGAGCTGAGGGCATAGGGATGGAAGCTTTGGGAACCGCCCGGCTTGACAGCGTTTATAACACCGGCTGAGTAGGGCGAGCCTCCGAGTGGCCCCAAAGTTCCAGGTGTTCCAGGAGCCCCAAAAGCCCCTGCCTCACTTTGAACTCCATTCAACACACTAACTAGCAGCACTAGAAGCACGGAAACGAAATGCATTTTGACAGTCAATCAAGTAAGTAGCTCACTTTGACCGGAACACGGTAAATTCACGATGACATGCCTTATAGAAGGACAGGTTCTGTTCTGGAAACAAAAATTATGTTTTAGAGAGAACGCAGCTGAAACTTGAAGCCAAAATTTCAAAGTTGCCAAATTTCTTATACCTAAAGTTGAATTGAAGCAGCTGGGTCGGGAGACGTCGTCAGGGAGTAAAATTCGCCAGCAGCACGATTGCAGTGCAGCCAGTGCTGGTTGGATACTGCAGGTGGCAGTACACCTTGACTGTATTATTTTCCACTCGCCATTGTTGGCATTAAAGCAGAGATGAGATTGTATTAACGTAATGCAAAGTTAAAACTTGATTCTCCTCTCAATCTTCTCAGCGAGTCCGAAAGGCTTTACTTGGTTTGGTCTGACTGACTGAGCACCTCAAACTTGAGTCTCTCGAGCAGCCATTATTATTAGTGCCCACATTCATGGTGCAACATTCTGCCAAATTCTCAACATTTTACCTTGTGAGAAAAAAAGAGAAAAACTGTCGGGATGACGTTCAAGAAAATTGCTGGGAAAACGTAAATGCAGAATCTCTCTTTGCGCTTTTGTCAACTGCTTTTTTGCCATTCGGGCAGGTACGAATTTTTCCACACCGATTTCACGCCTCTCTCTCCGTGGTTAAATCGGAGTATATACATCAGCATGTGTTTTTCTAAGCTATTCGTGTGTGAAATTTACACACAAATATTTTCTTCTAGTCTAGTTTAGCTTGCTGCCAAAGCCTATAAAACGAACATATGTATCTTGCATCAGCCCTGAAAATTCTTCATCAAAAGACCTGGAGGAAACTTGCATTGATTGTAAAGCCAACCATACGACTCTCACATTTAAAAAACTTTCCATGCTAAAAACTCAATGTGTTGCCCCCGGCATTTCAGTATTGGAGAAGCGGTCATTCGTCTGCTGGTAAAAACTGGATAATGGTCCTCAAACCGGTTAGGAAAAGTTCATGGACAGATCGAAGTGGAGGGAGAAGCTTGCATGGGCAAATCTGTTACATTATGTACACATCTCAGCTTTAGCTTGAACTTGGTCAAGCTTAAATCTTGTCCAGAAAGTTTTAGGCAATTACCTTGCTCGATACAAATTCTTTTGCAGGCTTTAGGACAAGTGAAAGCTGTGTGAAAGCTTTTCGCTTGAGAACGAGACTTGTAAAAGTTTTGCCAACAGCTAAAATGGGACTTAAAGCAACGAATTTGCGAATCAAACAGGTCGGAGAAACTGTCTGTTCGTGAGAGAAAATACAAAGATTATAGGAAATGTTGACAATGTATTTTGCAAACACCGACCTAGGCTCACTTTACAGAGTCTCAGTGCATAAATTGATTCCAAAGGTAATAATCTGTTCAAGTAAACTGCCTGTTTTTGATATGACATGATAAGTGACAGAAATTGCACACATAATTTGAATGCATTTCCGCTCCTCCTGGCCAACAAGTTGTTGCGGATTTGGATTTTGCATCGACGTAAATGCGGATTGAATTATTGAATGACTTTAAAAATACATTTGCTGCATCGGTGATTACCAGACTCTGTAGAGCAGAACAACGGGCTTCAGATCAGACTTTTCAAGAAGCGTTCGGTCGATGCCCCATCAGCGTTCAGAGATGTGGCAAAAGCTTGTTCAGACCTCAAAGTAGTAAATACACATATCGCAAGAACCAAACCTACCTTGGAAATCCTCGTTGGAGAACGTTAACGCTTCGCTTGAAGACGTCCTGCATCTTCACACAGGTAAACTTGAATCAACTCACCTTACTTTGCTTCTTGTAGCGAAACCATAAGAAGTTGCCATAAAACCGTTGGGCTAAGGCCAGGACCACAGTATTTGCCCCATCAAAACACTTGATCCCGACTCAGCGGTACATTAAGATTTCTTCTTGAGCAAGACGTTCAGTCCGTTGAAGCCCAATTGGATGAACCAGGGAGACAGCAGGAACCCACGTGGTGGACCGAAGCCATGCTCTACTTGTTATGGAAGGTAAGGGCTTCGGATATGCCTAAAGCAAACTGCATCGCACTAATTTCCATTAAACACAATTGTTGGTGCCGCCGTTTGAGGGCTATTCATGCACTTCAACCCTTTCATCAACATTTTAACAACATTCACCACTAGTCTGAGGGCTCGAAGGCTTCGACTTGAAAAAGTATCTCACTTTTAGCGGCTTTCGTTACATTTATGCTCTCTTGCTAATGTCTAGGGCCAATTTTGCGGCAAGAAGGTAACATCGAATCCTGCTTCAAATATACTGTTTTACCCATGTGCTATGATCGTTAAATTTTTCGCCAAAAGCTACGTTTAACATGCATGAGGACGTCATTACGGTCTTTTATATTTCGCTCCATGTTTTCTGCAATTAAACCTGTGAATGTCCATCGGCGTGACTGAAAGCTAAGCCTCTAAAACAAAAGACTTGTCGTGACCTCCTCTGAATTCTTCACGTGTAGTATATATGAAATGCATTTCCGGGGCTTGAATTAGAATATGCTGTGATACCACATCCAGAACCAACGTTGTATACTAACACGAAACGCCGTAATGACAGCGGAACTTTAAATGCGAATTTCTTTTCTAATTTGAATGCCTGATGGGAAGTACAGTCTCAAGTAATGCATTCGCCCATAATTTGATGAAAAACAAATAAAATTATTCATCAGCTATGATCCATGCTTACCTGTGATACGTAAATATAGTGACGCAGCTCAGCCGAAAACGATAGTGACCTTGGAAATTACCTGAGTTTTTCTATACTGGCAACTCTGCCGATTGGAAAGAATTTCGCAGGAAATTTTGCAGGTACACGTTCAATGACATTGTAAGCTTGGATCATTCTGTTGAGAACAGCGTGTAAAATATTTGCGGCACTTTTATATACTCTATGCAATAGAATACGTGTTTTATTAACATTTAAGACATATTGTGACATCAGCGGTAGCACAACAGCAATTATCAAATTTCTACAATATGACATTTGTATCAACAGTAGCAAATGACACCGACATTTTATCGTCATAATTATGACCACTACTCTGTGCTGTATTACCCCGAATCAGATTCTGGTACGCATTTCATACAGCTTTTGATGCAGGCAGGTATAGATTGTTTTGCGGTTCACACTATCCGCTCATTGTACAAGACATTAAAAACATCCAGCTGATTTCAGTATCTGATAGTGCAGGATGTAGCTTGTGACATCCAACTGCTAAATTGTGCGACTGGAATTTAAAATATTTTGCAGGGATGGTCGTAACCTCTCCAGCGTGTAATATAACACAAGAACGACGGAAGTAATGATTAACAAGAGTCATTCGTGTATTGTACATGTACATATCAGTGAAAGCAGACGTAAAATCGCTACAAAAATTTTGAATGGGAGTCTTTCAAAGATTCACAAATCAAGGATAAACCTGGTTTCTCAAACTTAGGATCTTCTATGAAGTATAAACCCTGCAAACAATAGCTATGAGATAACAACGCGGGGTATACAGAGCAACAGCACTAGCGATGTGTCATAGTAGCTTCGAAGATTTTCCATAGCTTACATTCCAGAACTTACAGTTCCATTCAGCATAACATTGAAACTGAACATCCCTACTTCTCTGTATCCAAACACTTACTATTAGCGTTGAAAAAGTACAAAATGACCCCTTATAAAATTAGAAGCCTACAAAGTAGGAGTAATAGAAACAGAAAACAAAGTAGAAACAGTCGAAGATAAGTTTCTGCGTTACAAAGGACACAATTTTTCCTTTTTACGCTTATGAAGTGAAAAACCGTGCACGCTATTTGCTAGACTCTTGAAGCCCTTCCAAGTATAACTTGCGTTTTAAAATTACCAATTCGATAACAAAAATGTCAAATACGGTCATGCCTATGTTAAGTTACTTCGGCTACACAGAACTTTGCCGATATCAATACAATTTTCTGACTTTGTTGGCACATTGCAATCATGTCCAACGAACCCTCTGACTACTAATCGCTTTATGCAATTCAAACGTATAAATACTCTTATTCTACACACACTCCAACGAGTAATTTCTCACTCACTTCTATCTCAGGTCCTTCCTAACCAATCCCGAATGAATTACCAGTTGGCAAGACCCGGCTTGTTCAGGGTCATGAAATAAATCTGGGAAGCGCCTCCCCCTTTGGCAGATGAGAAGAAGACTTTGTCGTTCCTTTCGCATAAAAATTTAAGCCTTTGACTCTTCTTATGCATAAAAACGCCGTCCAGATGACCAGTTTCT
The DNA here is from genome assembly GCA_034698345.1 of Sphaeridia pumilis. Classification (NCBI taxonomy): domain Eukaryota; kingdom Metazoa; phylum Arthropoda; class Collembola; order Symphypleona; family Sminthurididae; genus Sphaeridia; species Sphaeridia pumilis. The sequence continues at coordinate 15,549 of JAQGBJ010002462.1, forward strand.
ACGGAGCGAATTTCGATGGCTTTTTGGCCCCAGCCCATCACTTGACCGGTACCAATAAACGCGACGGAAGATGGCAGTTCACCCCACTGAAGCACAACTGACTTAGTTATCTAGAAAGAAGAAGAACTTATAATTAAATAAACACTTTTTTTCAAACCAATTTCAGCAAGTTACCCACCTTTCCATTAGTGGAGACATAAACACCTTCGTTATCATAACATAACAGCAACTGCATTCCATTCGAGTTTGGTAGAGTGACTATGCAATGTGGTGAAATTGGTCCTTGACTCTGCAAATTCATCACCGATTCCATTAAACATTGAAGTCAGCTAAGTTATCATAAACCATGTGGAAATAGTCTTACATGTTTTGGAGTGTAGAGATCATAAACCGTTGCTGAATCAAGATCAACTGCGTGGAATCCCTGCGCTGATCCATAGATAACTTTCAGTCTCGATCCCTCTTCGACAGTCAAATCCACTAATAAGGGCTTGTACGTTAGCACTGGAAAAGCTTTGAACGCCATGAATTTATGGTAAGGTTTCGGTGCCCAGGCGTATATCTCGATGGCTTCGCGAAGTGCAATAACTAGGAACTTAATTCTTTCGTACTTCACTATCTTGAAATGGGTAGCTCCCTGCGAAACAAAGAGATAATTCATTAAAATTTTCATTCATCCGATGTTAATTTTGAATCCTTTTTTGTATGCGTATGCAACAGGTATGACACTATCGTGAAGCAGCTTCACTTCCACTACTCCCATGTGGTCTAGTGGCTAGGATAGCTGGCTTTCACCCAGCAGGCCCGGGTTCGATTCCCGGCATGGGAA
>JAQGBJ010002463.1:0-16374 GCA_034698345.1 Sphaeridia pumilis
GACGTCAACGAATCCGAAGCTGACAAAATGTACAAGGCTAACCGAGACATTTTTGTATTGGGCGGCGACCTCAAGTTTTCGCTGCCGCTCTTCAAACATATCACCACGCCCACTTGGCACAAGTTTCTTCAGGCTGAGGACTACTTTTACTCGTAAGTCTCTTAAATCTGATCGTCTTGAAATGTTATTGAAGTTTACGAGCCTAAACCTTGGGTCATTTTGCAGGAACGCTGTGAGATACGTTCGTGAAACGATAAACAAGATCGAAGAAGCTAGAAAAAATGACACGCTTAACCCAGATCAGTACAACTTTTTGGCGTATCTCCTGTCAAAGGAGGAACTGTCTGAAAATGATGTTATAATTATAACTCTGTCGTTGTTCGCCGACGGGCTCAGTACGGTAAGCTCTTTAAGAAATTTAAAAGAAGCCATCAGTACCTTAAGCACTAACTTTTCTGAATCCATGTAGACTGCTCCCAGTTTGGCTTTCAATTTGTACTGCTTGGCAAAACACCCGGACGTCCAACAGCAAGTTTACAACGAAATCAAGTCCCAAAGTTCTCAAGACTTCACTGCTGACGTCTTGAACCAGTGTAAAATCCTTAAAGCAGCTATCAAGGAAACGTTTAGGTAAAATTTTCGAAATGAAATATAATTTTTCTCTAGTATCTGAGGGAGGAAACTGACACATTAACTCATTTCTATACCCACAGGCTGTATCCGATAGGAACTGAGACTTCAAGGATCACTGAAACTGACCTGATATTGTCAAACTACCAAGTACCAAAGGGCGTAAGTAGAAAAGTCAAGGTTAAGGCTTGTCAAGGGCATGGAAATGATTGAAGATCTAATGGTACTTTTGATTTTTTCCTAGACTCATGTTGACCTGAACCAGTTTGTGCATTTCCGATCACCGCAATACTTCTCTGACCCTGACCGATTCATACCTGAACGCTGGCTGCGTGAGACTACATCATCGCAAGATAAAACTCAAGCAAATCACCCATACCTACTAATCCCCTTTGGCCATGGAACAAGGATGTGTGCCGGACGCAGATTTGCTGAGCAAGATTTGAACGTGACTCTATTTAGAATTCTGCAAAATTTCAGGGTAGAACTAACTGACCCTAGCCTTGTCCTTACTCAAAAGTATCAAACTTTGCTAGTTCCTAGAGAAAATTTCGGACTTAAGTTCATTAAACGTGAATGAGAACACAAAAGTTTTCATATCAAGAATGCTCAACAGCGTTTAATTTGGAAATTCTTTGCAGTTAAAACTCATGCACGTTTCAACAATAAATATAGCGTTTCGATAATTTCGTAAAGAAGTATAGTAACTAGTAGCCTTGCATCCACTAAAATTATACTTGATCTTCGTCTTCCTCAACAGGAGGAAAGCTGTACTCTAACTCAACGGCGTAGAAATTATGACCTTTTGCTAAACAATTAATGTAAGAATAATGCGAACTAATAGATTCATCACGCACAACAACAGCTAAAGTATTCCCTTGTGGACAAATTTTCACGAGCTGGTCGCCTGTAAAGTCGTCTGTGTAGATCTTAGTGCCACCCCATGCTTCTTCCCATTCGAGTCTGGTTTCGGGTAGCTCGGCTGCGGAGGTACTGTCGGTTTGAGGTAAAGGTAACGTAGGTGTGAAATACATTATCACATCGATGTGGTTCGGTGCGGGGTCAGAGGCTCCTGCATCGGATCCTTCCGATGAACTAGCGTCAGAGTCTCTTACATCAATGAGTTCTTCGTCATCTGCTGAAGAGAAACGAAGAGCACGACGAGTTTTTTTCTTTGATGTTGTTGCAGTCGAGTCAGAAGCACTTCCGCTGGCTTCGGTATTTTCTGGTTTTGATGAGCTGGAGCCTTGGATCGATTCACTGTCTTTGGTCTTCATATCTTCGGACGGAGCTGCCTTTGCTTCATCCTCACTATCAGATACTAGGTCGATTGTTTCATGTTGATTAGTTGGTTGATGCCTTAATTTTCCTCTCACAAGTGTGTAAGAGCCAGGAGAAAACTTCTTCAAGGACCCCCGAAACTTCAATCCAGAATTTTCTGAGAAAAGAAATACATGTAAACTTCATTTCAAAAATGAGAACGGCAAACATAAAGCGATGTTGATCATACCTGAAGTAAACGGAAATTCTGTTAGTCTTTCCAAGAACTGTAGGAATGAGGAACTTGTGAAAAATTCATTCAGTTCTTTTGGGAAACAATCTGAAGCAAAGCTAATTTCCTGGAATGACTGAAGATTTGGTGGACCAGCATTTTCCCACCGGAGTTCGGAATTCTTCAGCTTGTCAGAGATTGAATGGAACGTTTCTGGCTTGAGGAAAGCCTGCATCATGATTTCGGAATTTTCAGACAATGTCGCATTAACTGCTTCAAGTGTCTCGATATCCACATAGGCAGGAGCGATGTAGTCCTCCAGATTACATGCCTGCAACAAAATGAATTTAGGATAAGATTTTCATATTTTTGAGCAGTCAAAATAATTTCTGTTCAAGAGTTTCGAGTCAGACATCCTTCAAATGTTCAGCAAGACCGATAATGTAGCTCATATCTCTGTGGGTTCAGTCCTTTCGGACTCAAAGTTATGGGAGGCAGTTACAACCCTTCCGGGACATCAACCGCACACTCGTACATTACCGTGCTCAGACACAGAAGGTGGTAGCATCATTCAAGAATACAAAGCAATTTTTCAACATGATCATGGACTAGTACCTTCAATGAGGAAAAGTCGAGCGGGTTGTATGACTCTTCCGGCAGTATTATAGCGGGCCTATGTAAAGGTTCTCCGTAAAACCAACCACTGATAGCTCTTCTGTCAGCATCGGCATGGATGACCTCTCTGACTTGATGGAATGATCGAGCAGACACTTCGAAAAATACCAGTTTGTTGAATTCTGGAATGATCGATTCTACAATCTCGTCGGGTACAGGTAACTCTTGTTGGCCATCTGGGAGATCTATACAAAATTATAAATTCAGCTCATACCTCATACAATTTCGAGCTACTAAGCAGGAACATGGAACGTACCAATTGAACTATAGAGATCCAGAGAGCCTCCGAAACTTTTCTCGTAAGTTTTACTCATGTACAAAATGAAGGCAATTCTGCGATCCTCCAACTCGTCATCATGGCAAAGCAAGAAGTCTGAAAAATTAGAAATTTAGTTTATTATCGGAATCCAAAAACATCCGTCTGATGCTTCGTCCCAATTCTTACCTCCTTGCTTATACTGAGAGGCAAAAATATCAAACTTTCCATTCAGATTGATTCCAGTGATATCCTTCAGAGCAGGGAGTAACTCATCGGAAAAGTAAGACCTGAAAATTGCAGCCTATTAGTCATCTATCTATTTCCGGTATTAGCTCCATGAATTCCGTCTTGAGCCGAACTTACTTGAAAGCTTGCACAATCGGGAAAGCTTCGTGAGACTCTTGTAATGATATCAAATCAGGAGATTGCTTGAAGTGGAAGAGATCCGACAACTTCTCGTCGTAAGTGACAGCCTCCTGCAGTTGGATTAAAGCCTCAGGCTCCTCTAACAGATGCTGGACTTCGATGAACCGAAATGGAGTCTCGGAGCCTCGCAGTCCTGAGAGGTCGATGGATTTTTCAGGGTCTTTCTTTGAATTAACAGTATTCCAAATGCGCTTCAGATGACCTGTGACCTCGCAGTCGCTCAGACGTCCTTTCAGTTCTTGCGCCCCATTACTAAGCTTCAACCTCTTCACCGCTACTTCGTCACCGCTGATTTCGTGCCCGTTGCCATTTGTTTCCAGCTCTCGTTTCGTACTGCTATCTCCGTTCATGTTGTGATTTCTGCAAAGACAAATAAACGTAGCATCAAGCACCATTCCAGACTCACACATTCCATAACATTCGCGCGCTATTATCTACACCTAGAATAGCACAATATCGCAAGATAAGTTAACTGAGAGACCTTTATTACAGTTTACCAACCAAAATATACAGTCAATTATCAAGCCTAGGACGCTTTTCTTCAACTTCATTACTATCTACATGTACAACATACTTCTGTCCAGTACCAAGAGCCACTTCTGCGGGTAACCTAAACGACACCCTCATCATTTCCTTATTAGGAGCTACTCTTCTAACAATGAAAATTTCATCAATAAAACTATCACCTAAATCATAACCTAATTTCTGTTTCACAAGTTCCTTAGCTCCTTCCTTGTACTTTTCACCTGGCGGGTCCTTAATAAAGCAGTAAACATGAACTCTAATCTTCGTTTCACTACCACCCCCTATCTCTGCACCCTCCAAAACATTCCAAAAAGCGTCAAGAAAATCTACAGCTAAAGCAGGCAGGTTCATCACAAAGTGGAACGCAGAATATTTCTCGTAGTTAGCTTTCAAGTCTTCTTTGGCAACAGTTCGAATGAAGTCCCTTCCATCCAAGTTGAACGCCTTGATCAATGCCGAGCATTTGTTCTTCTCCAGATTATGCTGCAACCACTTGTAAGACTCGGGATTCAGGTCGTTTGCAAGCACCCTAACTTTCTTCTTCTTGGCCGAGGGAATAGCAAATGGTCCAACGCCGGCAAACACATCATACAGAGTGTCATCAGACTTCAAAAGTTGGCATATCCTCGAGTGCTCCGTATCCAGCCGTGGATTCCAATAAACGCCAGCAAAGTCGAACCGGAACGAACAGCCGCCATGGTTTACGTCCACCAAAGTATTCTCTTCTCCAGCCAAAACTTCCATCTTGAAGAACCGGAACTCCGTGTCGATCTCGTTCACCTTGTTGACAACCACGGTCGTATTCGGTATCTTCTCCAGCAGTACCTGCCCGATCAGGTTCTTGTACGGCAGTAGATGCTCCCTGAGGTTCACGTGGATCAAATGGCCAACCTTTGAAAAGCTGGAAGTCTTGTCATGGTCGTCAGGAAGCACGGCGTCCAGAATCTCATCCGGGGACCAGTTGTCGTATGTCAGCTCCCTCTCCTCTACAGTGACCTTGTCATAGTCAAAGCTTTCGTTTTCAGCCTTTAGTTTCTCCAACAGCTCAGTTACAGCCTTCTCGTCACTAGCCCCTTCAACAGCATTTACAGCATCCGGGTTGATGTAGACCAAGTCTTTACTTTCTCCATCAGCTTGGTACGGCTTCAATCCCCGCTTCTTCAGCAAATACGGTTTCAGACTCTTGAAAACCGCTTGACGACTAGCCCTGTTGCTCGGAGTTCCGGCCAAGTGGACCACAGGAACCTTGATGGTGACCCGAAATGCTTCCTTGTCCAATACAGTCATGCCTTTACATGGTGGTGGTTTTAAAACTGTAGTCTTCAGACTATTACCGGCGATTTGATGAGCCATTCTGAATACTTGCGACCATTTGATTCTGGATGAACCCTGCTGAACAACAAGTCTAAGTCTGCAAAATGAGACTGGTTCAATAACTAAACAGAAAACTAACAGCTTGCTTAAACTTGAAGAATCCAACTACTTTGACTAATTCTAATCTCCATTCGAACCTTAACTCAACTAAAAGTTACCAAAAGCGCGCTTGAAAATCATAATTAAAACCGTAACTTACCGTTGCGGCGTGGGCACCGCTGAAAACCCGTCTTGCAAAGCCAGAAACTACTGTTAAATACCGAAATTCCATACAAACGGCTACAACACTTCTCTACTTTTCGAAAAACACTGAATTAATAATAAAAAATCTTCTTTAATTAATGAAAAATTAATATTTTCTTAAAGCTCATGCTTCTGCTGCATGGCCCGGCACACGTTGCATGCGGCTTTAACGCACAATGCTGTGAACGCGTGCAGATTTTCTCTCCATGCTTTTGCACGACACGAGTAGCATAATTTCCTCATCGACGCTCCTCGTCCAAATGTATATTTTAGCCGCTATTGGTGGTTTTCAACTAATGTAAACAAACCGAATGTAAACAAAACAAATCGTTTTAATGCTTCAACGGCAAATCAACTTTTAAATAACCTTAACACTAAATCAGATCACATAAAAACTTGTAAATCTTGTAAGTCTCAGTCAGTCATCATATTTCATACAATTTCAACGTTAAATAACAAGTCATCCGTCACCAGCCAAACAATACACTATTGGTCTTCAACTAAAAATCCTAGGAACAACAAATCTCAACAATTTAACAAGTCCAAGCTCAACATTCTAAAACGACATAACTAAGCTGTACAACAATGAAAAACGTATAAACTTTGTAAGAGATTTTGCTCATATTCTAGACTCTGGGCATTGCAGTGGGCAACGCCAGACTTGGAACCGGTGCAGACCCTTGGGCGGCTTCAGCTTCAGCAATAGCTGACTTGACTGTGGTCGACACAGTTTCAGCGTCTCCCGAAGCAGCTACTTGGTTGCCCATACTGATGATTTCAGTAGAACTGAAAGCGCAGGAAGTGTATGCTTTGGCACAGATACTCGCAGATTTGCTGAGTTCTCCAATTTTGGCGGCGGCTCTGTAGTGGGTTGTGCTGTCTTCAGAGTCGGCAGGCAGAAGGATGTTCATGACTCTGTAATCAAGTAATCAGTAGAATTAATTTCACTTCATCAATCAATCATCAATGTCAATACCGCAGGATTTTGCCACTTTCGCTTTCTTTCTTTGTTACAATTTGCTGATTTCTGTTTTGTAACCAGTTTTGACCTAAGGTGATCCAAGTTCAAGATCGCGCCCTGCTTCTAATTGTTCAAGATTCTTGAATCAACGGCAGCTATTCCACCAATTAAGTTTCTAAGCAAGCTTTCGCACATGTTCAAACAACTCCAACGACACCAGTTGCAGAACTGGATTAACTTGCACGTGAGCCTTTTTGAACTAACGTAATACCGTTTGTTTGTCTACGACAAACGTCTGAAAAACTAGTCATCGTTCATTCATGATTCAAGTATTAAAAAATCACTTGATTTCACTTTCTACTCAAACTTGTTTCTTCTCTTGGCCACTGACTGACTTTTGGCAATTCAAAGAATCTTCAAGGAAACGCTCATTTCTTAAGGTCATTTCAAACACTTGCCAATGCAACGTAAGCCGTCAAACAACTTTCTCGAATGTAACAAAGGCTCGATCGCGTCATTCAGCTACTTTCGTAACACAATCAGAATCGAATTAATATCAGCGGCTTTCTACCTTTTGGATACCTGAAGCTACAGCAATCACATAGTTTTAAGAATCTTCAATTACAATTCCTAATGATGCAATTGTTGTCCAAACGGAAATGCACTTACTTGAATGTGACAAGGATATTCGACTCATACGGCGTCAGCTTTTTGACTTCTTCAGCATTTTTGGTATGTACTTCGCAGACCAATTTCTGAAGGCACTTGTCCTGGTCCAATATCGACACGAGCATGAAAAACTTTTTAATATCATCAGCAAAAGTTGTCAGCGCCTGAATTTCAGCCGCCTGTCTTTTGGACCTGTTCAAATCAACCTGAGGGAATCCTGAAGGCCTGCGACCAGCAGCGAATCCTGAACGCTTGTCCAAAACGAACGTTGAAGACTCCATGTGTACGAATCGAGTTGGTTCATCGGCAGCAGCGGCTGTCGAGTTGATCTTGGTGGTGCTGAACTGCTTGACGATTGGCGAAGGCTTGATTGTCACTCGGCGTCTCTTTCCGTTGGGAAGTGTGACGACGCGGACTCGCTTAGGTTTGGCGGTTGTCGAATTCGGAACATAGTCAGCTGGGAAGGGAACAAAGTCTGGAAGTCCATCGTCGGCCCGAGAGTTTTTAGTGGCCTTTTTGCCGCCATTGAGACTCTCGACCAGTTCTTGAACGTAGGCTTGACGGAGCATGGCGATGAGTTCAGCAGCTTCCTTCTTTTGGGCGGCGGTTTTTTGCTTGCTCATTTCTTCCTTGAGCTTGCCTTCAAGGTAGGACTGGATCACTGAATTTGGCGCTTTCACCTTTGAAGCTACTTCTTCTGAGCCTTGAAGAAGGCCGTCAGTTCCTGCAGGTTCTGTGTAGTAGGAATAGGCTCCGAGGTTGGGTTCTTGGCCGTTGACGTCGTAAACACCTGGTTGTTGGGCTTGGTCAAGAGGCACTTCAGCCCCAGGAGCTCCGTAGGCGGCGGAGCCGCCTACTTCGGGCTGGACAGTGAATTGGTAGCCATTGGCTCCGTCGTTGGACTGGTAAATATCAGACATTTGCTGGATTCCGGCAGCTAGTTCGGCGTACGAAGGATCAGAAGACGGAGAACCGTAAGAGGCCTCAGGAGCAACGGTTTCTTGGGCTGGAGCGCCGTAAGAGACTTCAGATGCTGGGCTTGCGGTGGCTGAGTGAAGTTTCATGAGGTTGGAGATGGCCTGAGAGTAGTCGATTTCGCCGGTTGAGGTGCCACTGCTGGTGTCTGTTTCTCCTTGGTAGCCGCCGTTGGTGTATTTGGAAGCGTCTGAAAATAAGAAAACGTTAATCTTTTTAGGCTACTTCTTATCAAGTGGTCATCGAACAAATAACACGTTGTTTGATAAGATTTTGTTTGTTTGTTACAAGATTAAGTAAGTTTGCACTTTTACTCTGAAGCGCCCGCAGCGAAGCATCAAATATGAAGTCTTCGAAGCGCGAATCATACAGAAGAAAAGCAAGCGCCGTTTAGTATTACATGCGAATGAAATAATTGTTCCTTGTCACGCTAATGGCTTTCATGTTATATCAGCACAGTAAACAAGCGCGCTTTCATAACAGCGCAGGCAGGCAGCGCGGCAGCGCTGCCGCGCTGCCTGCGCTGTATTCATCTTTCACTCATTCACAGCGCCATTGGCTTTGAACGCATGCGCGTAGCAACTTTCATTATTTCCAACTCTTTTTTGCCAATTGCTAACAAATTGCTGTTATTGCAAGGTTGGAGATACGTATAATTCAATGCAGTGAAATGCATTTAATAACTTTAATTTGAGATAGAATTTCGTAACTGATTTATATCCTGCTTCAAATATATGAACTTGATTAGAAAGTCTACTGGTAATTAACGTTAATTCCCTTGAATTGTTCCTGACTCATAAATCTTGATTGCAGGACGTAAAGCCGTCATAAGCGCCCAAAAATGGTACTCACCTCCAACAGCTCCGTGATCATGATGAACGACCGTAGTCCCAGTCTCATCATGTGTCGCGGGCATCTCGTAGTACGTATTCATTGGATCTTGTCCATGCACATGACTCGCCGCTGGAGTATACGATCCTGACCAATCCGAAGGCCCCGCTGCGGCCGCTGGTCCGTACTGAGCTCCAGCTGGTGAGTGATGTGGGTTTCTTGGTTTGCTGCCACCACTCTGAGTTCCAAACAAGTTGAAAATCCTGTTCCTCACCGAAGACAAGAACGAAGGCTTCACTTCCGAAGAAGCTCCAATTGGTGACCAACCGCCCCACGCTCCTGAAGAGACTGGAGGACCGTATGCTGGTTTCGGTGGTCCTGCGCTCCAACCACTGCTTTCATGGTGGTGGTGAGTTGGTGGTCCATAAGAAGACACTGGCGACGAGTGGTACGAAGGTCCCTCAGACTTCCAACCGGTGGTGGTCACCACCGGACTGCTCCAGCCCCAACCATGCGATTCGTGATGGTGACCATGGTGATGGTGGTGCGGGTCCGAAACGTAGTGGTGAATCACTTGTGGCGGTGGTCTCCAACCCTTGTGTTTGTGAGCGAACTTGTGTCGGTATTTGATGGCTGCCTGGAGCATGGAATAGCCTCCGAAGAGCGAACCTCCGAAGAAGCCCACGCCTTGGCCGAGCATGAAGCTCCCAATGGCCAACGGCATCCCGAAGAAGAGTGCGCCTTTAAGCGCTATTATTTTCATTAGTAAAAGTAATATGATGCCACCTTCGGCATTGTATGTACACAACACTAGAAAGACCGCCGCGGCGGCGTACACTTTGAACAGGTTCATTTTGGGCACTTGAAGTCTACTTACTGCCGCGTCAAACTTTGGTCACTGACTGAGCTCTGGCCGAGTAAGGCGAGCCACTGTTATATAGTTTCACTTTGCAAAAAAGGACCTGTTACGTCGGGAGCGCGGCGCTGTGCTGCGCGCAGCGCAGCGCGCTGCGCTGCCACGGCAGCGTCATCACTTTCTACACCAAAGCCACTATTGGCTTTCAGGTACTTGCAAAAGGTACAACCATATTTCACGATTATGTTAACGGCGTAATGTCTCTTCTGCGTATTTCGTTCAATCCCTTGAAAAATTTATGATTCTCTTCCTCTCCAAGAGTGAAATCAAAAGTAGATCTGCAGCGTCATTTCGCTTAAGCCGCGCTGTATACTTCAATGTCATGGCCGCTATATCAACTTAACGATGTTGGTCAACCGCATTTAATATCTACGAGATCTTTGACCCACACGCCTTAAAGTGTCCCTTGGGATTTTGAATTTCGCGCCTTGATTTCAATCAGCTACTCAGCTCACATCCAAGTACTTATCACACCTGGCAATCAACGAGATTTTCAATGAATATATTATCGAAGAGGTCGTTCAAACATGAGAAACGTGCATAGCGATCCGATATGCAGTAAATAAGAAATTAAAAGAAGCGGCGCTAAAGCGCCGCTTCTGCGCGCCGAGGACTTTCACTACTGACCTACAAAGGCGCAGCGCCCAATGCTGCGCTTACGTACTTGCGGGGAAGAATCGCCAGCGGCGATTCATCTTTTACGTGTTAAGCAAACGGACGTAAAGTTTGTGTGGAGATGAACTCTGTTAAATAAATTTTGCTGCAAAATGCTGACTTCGAAGATGCTTTAGAAGACAAATTGTTAATATTTGATCCATTAGATTTCCTTGTTTCGGTAGCGCCAAATGCAACTTAAATGAGGGAAATGCTTGTTGAATACTGAATTTTTGTCAAGGAAGCAAATAATTTTAGGTTGTAGAAAGCTAATAAGACAAATAGCGCTTGAAGATCGTTTACGGAAGTTAACGGAAGAAGATACGTTACCGCCGGCGGCGCCGTTTGTTATAACGTAAAAGCAAAAAAGGAAGATGAATTAACGATACAGCTTTTTATACCGGAACGACACTGGTTGACGTGAATTATGCAATCTTATCGTTTCCGAATTGGAAATGAGGAAAAATATAGGCTTGAAATGGAGAAAACGAATGGAAATCGATATTAATTTGATGCACTTTTTACGTATAATGTGGCGAAGTTATATGCGATTTTGTGTACCTGGGCAAGAGCTAATTGTAAGAAGAAGGATGCGGCTGTTCTGATAATAACAAGTTTCTTATGGAAATATTGGCGAACGCGTTGCTGTCCATAGCATTTTCCGTCATTCAAAAAGGCGGCGAGAAGTTTCAGAACGTGACTGGCGTGCCCAAAACGTGTGTCGTCTTAACGTTATTGTTATGTGAATCAAAATGTCAACTGAAGGTACATAAGGCTTGATTGTTTGATAATTGTCTAGTCCTTTAAGAGACGTTGTTCTAATCTAAAAAACGGTTCAAGTTACACCAAAACAGCAGGTGATAGAAAGTAAGTGTTTTATTTCAAAGATGTAAAAACGTGTACAAAAGTCATCAACGCCTACTGAGAGAGTGAGAACAAAACAAACTTGAGTGAACTACAAGTTGGCATTTGCAATCATGGCGGCTAAGGGATTATTCTTGAAGATCTCCAACAGCTTCTTGTACTCGGCAATGACGGAAATCCCATAGGGCTTCATCATTTCCTCAGCGGCCTTCATGACTGGAAGTTGGGCGATCTTGTCGAGGACGGGCATCACTTTGGGACTTTGAACGTAGATGAACATCTTGACACCTTCTTGAACAAGGACTTCCTGGAGCTCTAGAACGGGTTCGCGGATTTGGCCCATGAACTTCTGAACTGCTTTGATGATGACTTCGACCATTGGGCGCACAATTTCCATTAGAGGTTCTGCTTCAGGGCCGTTGAAGAACTCGAGGGTGTTGGCGGCCACTTGGACAAGGGCTGGGTACTTGGCGATGAGACCGTCGACTATCTTGGCTAGTACGTGATCGTGTTTCAGAACATGGACGACTGTTGGGACGACCAACTTGGTGATGGTGCTGGGTCTGAGGCCTTCGAGGAACTTGATCAGGTCGGCGGTGTTGGTGATGGCTTGAGGCTTGGTGGCGACTGCTGAGGGTTCGGATTCTGGTAGGGTGGCGATGGCGTTGGATGTTGGGTCAACTGTGGATTCAAAAAATGCAGATACATTAGTAAACATAAAAACTGGTTGATACACAAGCAAAAACGGAAGTCAGTAAAAGTGGTACTTACTAAGTTCGACATCTTCAGAGACGCTGTTGGTCGCAGGGTGAGATTGCGCAACGGCCACAAGGGCCACAAGGACCATGAGAAACCGTAAGACTTCCATGTTGATCTGCCAAGTTGAAATAGCTTCTGCTGCTCTGTAGTAGGTCCACTGACTGATCGAGCTCTGGAAAAGCTTTGAAAACTGACTGGCAAGCTCCCGCCTTTTTATACTGATCGACCGACTGATCTGATGCCCTCGATAGCTGTCGTTGGTTGTCACTAATACAAAACTTAAATCTCTCAGAACTACGCTTCGGAGATAAGCAAAACACTATCTATCTAGAACCCGATTGCCGACATAAACAAAACCTGTGTTTGTACAAGAATATTGGCAATAAAATATAGCTGCTTATAATGGCATAAGCTAAATTTCGCGACTACTGACTGCTGAAGAAGCCCGTTGACTAGTCCTAGAATCAAGACATACAAATAAACGGTATCTCCTTTGGAACAGTTTCGTATTGGTGCCAATTACATTCTCTGCAAACATGAGTCATGGATTATTTAATCTTGATATTCTCCGAATGGTAACATACCTTTTAAACATTAACTTGAGTATCATCCGAGTAAAAATTAGCAGAGGTTAAGCTACTAATGCAATAACATATGGAAGAATGTTGTGATCTAAACCGATGCTCGCTTGTCAATAATTGCTGGAACATCATCATTGCTATAGAGTTCGTCCTCAGTCCCCGAAGCGTCGTTACGATAAACACGGCTTGATCGACTTCGTTTGCGAGTATAAGGATGGGACAAGTCAGTCTGCGAAATACCACAAACCATGTCAACAATTAATTTACCAAGAACTTCAACAATGGAAATTCCTTCAAAGTTGAAGCTGGTTGTATGAGCTTACATATCTCGGGTAACAGGTACAGGAACAAACGGAAACTTGGTCGCTTTGAACTGTCTTGTATTCTCCACTTGGCACAAACTTGCCTGACGGCGACATAATTTCCCCGTCTAAAGTAACTACGTTTTGGCTTGCGGGGCCCAGTTCGGTGTCTTCGCGTTGCATTTCCTCAGATTGCCTATAATAACCAATATTGACATTATGAACAATTCCACGTAAACGTCTTAATGAGATAACTCATGGATTTGGCTTACATGGTCATGAAACGAAGTACAAGAATATTTATGCTTGAAGCCACCACAGCAAGGCCGAACAGGATAAAAACGACGCTCAGAGCCATGTATCCTGGCTGCCGCTGAAGTGCATGGTCGTTCTGAAATACAAAATGTTTTTCAACTTATGAGCTCATTCTGATTGCCAACTTCAAAAACTGAACATAAATTCCTACCTGTAAAGCTACGTAATCTCCAAATCCAATAGTGGTCAATGTGATGAAACAATAGTAAAATGCATCAAAGTAGCTCCAGCCTTCGTATGACGAAAATACCCAAGCGCCAGTGGTCATTATGATGGAGCTAAGGAATGCCGTTGTCATCATAAGGTTCAGCTGAAAATTCAAACACCCATTCAGTTTAAAGCATGAGCTAATAGAAGTAACTGATGGAAAGTTTGAATTCGGAAGTTACCTCAGTAGCATCTGTCTTTTTGCACTTGAACCACTTTTTCAATCGGCTGATGATAATAGAAGCTCCCTTGTTCAAACGCTCTCCGATACTCTGAAACATGACGATACCCAATGGAATTCCGATTGCGGCGTACAACATGCAAAAGGCTTTTCCTGCCACTGTTGAAGGGGTCGAATGGCCATAACCTGCAACGTAATCCAATCCGTCATTGATTAATTTAATCTTTGTAAGGCTTCCTTTTTACTTGTATACAAGAATAACTGACCTATCATAGCGATTACTACAGTAGCAAAGTAAAAGGCTCCTGCAAACTTCCATTGAGGTCCAGCTTTGTGGGGCGTACGTTCAATGACCATTTGCTCAATCCAGGTGTAGTCGTCGATGGTGATGTTGTACTTCTTCATCAAGTTCCCCTGAAGTTCTGCAAAAAGTCAAAATCGGAAATGATTCACACAGAGTTGAATTACTGCATTTGGCTTAATAAGATTCTAACTGTTTTAACTTACCAGCAAGTCCATCAATGCGCTTCAGTTCTGTTGGAGACTCCAAGAAATCAAAGACTGCAGCTCCAATCAATAAATACGTGAACGTCGTTACTACCAAGCTAAGCGTTCTAACGTTCTGGCGCTTCATTTTGGCAGATTTGTGCCTAGATTAATTCGAAATGTGTTTTCTCAGCTACTTTCCATCCTATTTCTAGTTTCTGAAATGCAGGATCTATAACTGAACTTTCTCCAGCAGGAAAATCGATACGCTCCTATCCGACTTTCTTCCCGACTGTGCCCGATTCCTATGCTACTTCCCCGACCAAAAGCCCGCTCAAGATCTCGAATCTCCCCAAATATCTAATGCTAGCTTTCTATAGCAGAATCAAATGACATGTAATGTAGGTGTGTGCGTGTGTGTGTGTAAAGGGCTAGATTTATTTGCTTCTGGAGCAAATTGAAATACGAAAAGTACATGCGTTTGTGTGTGTATAATGTTATGTGGTCCAGAGACGATTAGGCGTATTAAATTAAATTACTTACTTACAAAAATGTGACTTTAAAGCTACCACAACCATCCTACACTTCATCCTCTATTTCCACAGTAGCCTCCGCAGTATTAGGCGCCTCACTATAATCCAGTTCAATCAATAGCACACTACTTCCCTCATCAAAAGAGCTTCTTACAATCGGAATCATGAACGTGGACACCATGTCAGAAATCTTATCAGAAATCTTTTCAAAGTCCATCACAGCCTTCTCGAAAGCTGCTGAAGAAGCCACGTCTTGAGGCGAGCTGATGGGTCTGTCCTGCTGTTGCGGCCTTCCTGTCACTGCCTGGCCTCTGAAGTTCTGTTGCTTTGGAGGTTGCTGTTGATTCAGAGCTGGTGCAGGTGTAGGCGCTGTCGGTCTCTGGAACTGATGTTGCTGAATGGGCATCTGTTGTTGCTGTTGAAGGTGATGACCAGGCTGATGTTGCTGCTGGAACCGTTGTCGAACGTCGTTAGTCTCCACTGACCTCTTAGCAAGCTTATGATGTTCATGACCGGTTCTGAGATGACCTTGATGCTCAGCGGCAGTTTCCTGGGTAGGAGTCAGGGCGTAGCAGCGACCGTCGATGCAGAAATGACTTGCAGAAGGTGATTCTGCAATGAAACATCAATTGTAATCTCGAACCTCCAGAAACTTTAATATTTACAAATTCTTGATTTCAAACATACCATCAGACTCACCATGTTGATACACCGGTTCCTTGTTCAAGTTGTTCAACTGATGTCGTCCATCCCATCCTTGTTGATGGTACAAAGGTTCCATGGGTCTTCCATGGCCTTGTTGCTGCTGCTGCCGATGAAGCCATTGATGCTGCTGTTGATTTTGGAACTGTTGAGGCTGAGCTTGATGCGGGTATACGGCAGCTGGCTCAGCAACCACTACTCGTAATGGTGATGGACGATCTTCAACTTCTTGGATTGCTGTAAATACAAAAATCAATGAATCATAAAACACCAAATCTACATAACTTTCAAATGCCCAACATTCAAACATCATCAAGTTTAATTATAACCATTGAGTTGCCTAACCGGCTGGAACTTACCCGAGACAATATGAAGTTGATCGCTGGGGCTCAAATCCACTGTTACCGGCACTGCAACCGTTGAAGAAACGCTAATTACAATCAGCACCGCTGAAACTATCAAACTCTTCGCCATTTTCCTGAAGCCCGCCTAAAACGCGGTCTCTTCCTTTGTTAATTAGACCTACAAACTTGTTCAATATCTATTAATGTGAACTGATCTGAATCATGCCAGAGTCTAAGGCAAACTTTAAATACAGTAATCCAAACGCAATCAACTGTAGCAAACCCGAAATCACTTGGTGCATAATATCAGAAAATTGAATTGTTGATGACGTGTAATTGAAAGTGGTGTCTCCGTCTATTATCAATGCTATCTAATAATGTTTAGCTCCAGGCTGTTATCGTCACAATGGTAAAATCCTACAAAGATGCTTTGGCGTCTAGAATCTAATGAATACTAGCAGGGGAATCCA
>JAQGBJ010002464.1:0-16373 GCA_034698345.1 Sphaeridia pumilis
CGCCATGAACGACTTCAAGCGCGCCCTCTACTCCCTAACCTTCTTGCCCACTCTGCTCGCCCAATTCGCTTGCCTCCTTCCTCGTTCCTTCCGCCTCTGCTGTTACAGAGCAGGAGACGATCTGAACTCTGCAGCCAAATCATGGGCAGTCACCATCCTTCTCCACTTGTGGTCCCTCGCCTTCCTCTGCCTCACGGCCTTCGCCTTCAGCGTCTTCAGACCAGAAACGTACGCCAAAGTAATCAATCTCGAGTTCGAAGTCGACAAGTACGTTCATTCATCTCTGGGCTTCTTCCTGACAGCAATGCACATTTCCCTAGTACTTCGGGGCCTGGTTTCTGGTAAGAGTCTCGTTTCTTTCACGCGGAGCAGCTACCAAACGCTGGAACTGATCCTCGCCAATCCGGCGTTTGAAGCTCCATCTACTCTGACTTGGAGAACGCTGCGGATTTCGCTCCGAAGCTTGAAGATCCATTGCAGCGTCATTTTCACCGTTTGGTTCTGCAACTCTCTGCTGATCTGCGTAATGTTCCTGTGGAAACCACCTGACGATTCAATAATGCCCAGCACGGCAATCTACATTATCAATTGGTACAAGTTTATCCATTATTTTCATCCCGCGTACCTGATTTGGATCAACAGTAACGTTGTGCTTCTGAAAATTGGATACTGTTTGGCGGGAGATGTTGTGAGCGCCATCTACGAATCTACTGCGAACCATTCGATGCCTGACAAGGCGCTTGTGAATCTTAAGGCCGTCATGTACTTGGTTCGAAGACTCGATCGCCAAATGGAACGGTTGAACTCCAAAGAGGGCGTTGCAATCGCTATCGATTGTATGATATTCGCCATTGTGTCTGTTTGCAGCATTTTCTTCACCGTTTTTTGGCTCAAGGATCAGCATTATGGGATGCTTCTGTCAACCAGTTTCACTACGGTACTTCATCTGGTTCAGATTTACACTTTGGCGAGGTTTGCAACAGGGTTCCAGGTTGCGAGTAGGAGGATTTCGGACAAGTTGCAGATGGTTGCGGAGCGGGTTCGAGGGACCTCTGGCGGCGTCGCGTTGCAGGTAATTTTGGGGTGGTTCGACAACGTTCAAGGCTTCGGGTTTACAAGAGGAACTTTTTACAGGCAAAGCTTATGGCTATAAAACTGGCGGCGTATCCAGCCGAAGTTGCTCCCAATGGATTTTTCACTATTAACAAGAAGATGATAACGAACGTAAGAACCTAAATTATTAAAACTATTGTACATTAGTTTGATTTGGTATAAAAAACGCTGGTACTTTTAGATCGCAAACGCTATGACGACATACTTGATTTTGCTTGTCCAATTTCGCGACGTGGAACGTCAGAGCCCTCCATCGTTTTCAACCAACAACGTAACAACAGCTTCTCCAGGCTCATCAGATACCTTTAATTAGCAAATGTCAACCCTCAAGTTCCTTGCTACATTTCTATTACGTATTATACACAACTCGGTAACTGTCCAACGTTTAGCCTATACTTGATAACAACCTTTTGACATTACGCTTAGCGTTATAATAATTGAGTACATTACATTAATATAACATTCAAATACCCTTTGACCGCACCAACTTTTCAGCTTGTGTACGTGTATTTACACAACTATAACGTTATTATTTGACGACTATTGTAGCAATAAACGTGTTGTTGTTGAGTATATCACCTTAAATTGATCACTTGAACAAAACTGTGAGTATCTTAAGTGAGACTAGAAACATCAACTTGTACATACAATCCAAAGCTGAACCATAACACAAAATCTCTGATGCAATCTGACAATCTTCTATCACAAGTAATTTCACAATTAATTAATTAACACATGTATAATCATACGCGCGTCCAGCACCTTAGCACTTTTGTGTCCTTCTCGTCATAAGTAATTCGTTAAAGATATTTATACATATAAGCTATTCGGAACACGTCTAAAAGTTTTAAAAGCTTTCTTCATAAGTATCCTAGTACAAAGAGTTGTATTGCTTTTCAACTTGATCATTTCAAATAACAAAAATGTTGACGTCACTTGTGTGCTAAACATTGCAAAAGTTTCCATAATCAGCCTTCGAAGTTTTTAAGAATTTCAAAGGGTTTTCTTGTTCTGAAACTGCTGTCCTCACCGGTCTTTTCATCCATAAAACCTGTGCTAAAAACTCACACATACAGGGCTTTCGCACAGGTAACTAATGATAACCTATCTATTAAGATTGATTAAGAGTATTCTTAAAACTGAGATAACTTGAGTATTGGTTTGACTACAGGAAGATTCGTTACAATCTCATTCCATGTGAAGCTTACTGACTGACTTTGAGGCTGAGGTCGAGTATAAAAGATTTGGCGCGCTTTTGCGAGGGGACAAGGAGCAGGATTTTAAAAATCGTTGTTGTTGTTGCTATCCTACAGTCAGACGCTGTCCATGGCTGCGAATCTAGCTCCAGCGTTGTCACAAACGTGAATGGGAGGTCTTCGAAGCTGGAGTCTTCTCCTGCGCTTCCGACGCTTTCGGTGCGCCCAAATACAAATGACCAAAACCATGCTCAGGAAACCAGTCAGGCCAAGGGCCAAAATGAGCAGTATGTCCGTGTCCGCTTCAACTTTGCCTGTGAATCCAGAAATTTCAATTAGCGCAAATGTTAGAACAGGCCAAGGTTAATGAATGTCAAACGTATAAAATCTGTCAAGGTTATCAGAAGCAGGTTTTTGGAAACCAAAAGGTTTTGTCAACCGAGAAGTAGAGAGAACGCAACGGAACAACAGCAGGAAGAGGCCGAATGTTAACAGGGTTAAATGTGCGGTGAGAAATGTGACTTTTGCCACATTTAAGCAGCACTAACGTACCGTTACCTGCAAGGGAAAATTAAACAAGTTAAGGATCATTTTTGAGTAAGCAATTCATATATCTGTATATGGATTTGTTGGCAAAATATATATCGGTCCAGCAGACAGAATCAATCAAGTTCATCAATCATGGACATTTGATCAAAAATCAAAAGTAAGCCGCTTACAATGGACTTCATCGGACATGTCCTGTTCGTGAGTAGGACCAACTCCACAATGGTATTCGCCATCACATTGCAGCTCCTTGGGAATGCAGTATTGGGACTTGTCACACTTGAATTGTGTGGGGTTGCAGCCGTTTTCGGCGTCTTGGACTTCCGTAAAGACTGCTTTGAAGCCGCCGGCGCCCACGGCCTTTTCTGCCAATATGAACCTGTAGGATAAACCACAAGGTATTATATTACATGAGCCTTGTAATACTTTGAATGTGCTCAAGTTGCTACTTACGTTAGTCTCAAGACGTTCCGAATGGAAACGTACTGGTACTGATCCGCCAACAACTTTTCTCCGCAAAGTTCCATTGGAATTCCGTCAGGATCTTCCCAAACTCGAACTGCTGCCGCAGGACATCCTCGATCTATAACAATGACCAAGACCATATTTTCATTGTTGTAGCATATTAATTTTAATGACTTCAAGAGGCATACCTTTTGGAGACCCCTCGATGTTGAACTGCTGGAAATGCAACATGACCCGACTTCCGGGCCTCGCATATACGAACCAATTGCACGTTAACATACCTCCGCCAACGCCCTCTGACGGTGCAGTGTATTGAGCTGGCCAATTTGGTGAGCTCAACACGCCAGTTGTTAGGCCTGTGATGTTATGGCCACATTCGTCTGAAAAGCCAAAAAGCCACAAGTAACATAAACCATTAAGGAAAAACAACGCCATCTTTTCCCGTATTCAAACCTCAATTACTCACCTCCGTTCGGTGGTTTTTCAGGGAAAAAGATGTACCTCGCCTTGAACCCGCTCATGATCCCCTCTTCGTCCGTTGAAAACACGAGCCTCAGCGCATATGCGCCCTCTTCCGACTCCAAAGGCCCTGGAGATGTGTACCCGCAGAAACGTCCAAGGAGCCTGTCTTCTCGGTGCTTGAAGACGCAGTACACTTCGATCCAGTCCTCTTGGCAGTGGTCGCTGGTTCACAAAAAAGTCTCATTATAACAACTAGAGAAGTTCAACAGTTTCAGTATAAACTGTGAAACTTACCCATACGAACCTCCAGTCGTGTTCACCTTATCCGACTTGATCTTAAAATGGTCAAAGACAATTCTAACTTGTTCACTGCTCTCCGTCAGAAACATGTACGTGCAGTTCATCATTGAAGGATAATTCGATGGAAACCTCGGGGAATTGAACTCGCCGCGCTTTCGGGTCGAACTGGCATACGAGAATCTGCAAGAGCCGTCAGGTGCTGCTGTGCCAGGGATCCGATATTCTAGAAAAGTTGACAAAGTATTGTACAGTCATTAAATTTTTACAGCGTCAGCAGCAGCGCCAGCACCTGTCACACAAAACTCACCAGTTTCAAATACATATCTTGCTTTGAACCCCGATCCCTGGATATCACCACTGCTGAAAATCATGACAAGTCTTGGACCATCTGACACCACGTCGGCTGGCACATCCTTGCCACAAAATTCAAAGTCGGCTTTATCGTAGCTCGAAGCTTCTTGTTGTTTGGTGAAAAGTTTTAGAAATCCATCTCCACACCTTTAAAAATTAAAAGTTGCCAAACAACTCAACTTATTCAATTAATTCAAACACTCCTCCTCCTACTTACTTGGAAGGTGTGCTGTCTCCACCTCTCGATTGCCTCTCGTCTTCTTCAGATTGAGCAATTGTTTTGGCATTCGATGGAACGTCAAACTTGTCAAACTGTACGCGAACTCGCTCCAAATGCTGTGGATCCTGAAGTCCATAAATGAAGTATCGACACACAATTTTGGTGAGGTATGGAAATGGGTAGTTTGGCGAGTACACGTTCCCATCCGAAGTCCCAGTCGACAGGATTCGTTGATCGCACTCGCTCCCCCGTATATGTTCGCCTTGGTTCTTTTTGATGAAATCTGCAGACGGACGGTGATTAACACACAAGCTTGAATTTTTCATAACTTAGTCTGCGAATTCCCGACTTACCAAGTTTTACAAAACTTTCCGAAAATTCCCAAATAGCATTAAAGCCTCGGTTTTGAGCCTCGGTGTTTCGTTCCAACGTTGAAAAGGTTACGAGGAGGAGGTTAGAGCTCGAGTACACGACCAAGTTGCGTTGCTGGCCGCAGTAAGTACCGATCAACGGGGCGGAAACGTCTTGGCCGTCATAAATCTTGACGTCGTCAAATGGGCAACTGCAAGACAACACAGACAAAAGCTAGTCTTTAGATTGCAGTCCTTCATACAATTCCAGTTAGCCTTGACACCTCCGTTCTATGGTATAGACAAAGCTCCTCCATTTCATTCAACCTTCTATAGAGATCCCACACACCGCAGCACCGAAAATCCTTCCAAATCCCCTCCAGACTTTAAATACATCAAATCTAGAATCCCCTCGTGAGCTTTCACGTCTCTGACTCTAGCTGTCTAACATTTGCAAGGTAGAGAGAAAGCCGACTTACTGAGATCCGCCATAGAAAAGGTCGAAATCACGGAATTCAAGCCTCAGTCGTTGTTGTTCAGTGCCGATGAATTTGTAAGTGCAAGATAAATCCTTGGGATAAACTCCCGGGTACGTTGGCGATATCAAATCCCCCTGTCGCTTTTCCTTGGCGTAGATGGTGTAACTGCACAAGGTGCGCGGAACAGGCGTTCCCACGTTGTATCGGGCTGTAAATACAGACATTACATCATTCTCATATATTCTCATATAAATTTCACATGCTAAATTTTTGCTCGCTTCTCCAACAGCCCTGACACGTACAAATTGCCGTCAAAACACGCCAAAAAGATAACGCCTCAGCATCCGTTCCGGTGGCTAATCCCCCGAATGTTTAACATGGAGCTTTTAGCAACAAATTGCCCTTTGGGGACCATTACTGTTATTCACAAGCTCCGAGCGAAGGCAAAACTCACTTTCACTGAAGAAAGAAAAGGTTCCACGGAAACTCAGATCTTCCGTCGTATTCTTGTCAGTGTAAAAACCAATGGCGATACCGCCATACAAGGAAATTCGTCTTCGGGGAGGAATCTTGCCGCAGTAGCGGCCACTGAATGGCGTCGTGATCAGGTCCGAAATGTCCATGTCTTCCACTTCCGTATAGATGTCGACGTATTCATGGACGCACCTGGGTTTTCGATGGAACAAGACAGAACATGCGTTAAAACCATGCCATATCTCAGTACATGATCAAAGACTAATGGCTCACTCTGGCGGCGTCCCTCGAACATGAAACTCCCTAAAGACCACCTCAACTCTCTCGTTCGGCTTAGCAACAAACAGGTAGACACACTGGAGAGAATGACCATCTTCCGCAGTGATGCTCGGGGATTCAAAGGTGCCGTTCTTGAGGCCATCTTTGCCTGAAATGAAGACTCGGTCGCATCCAGCTGCAAGTTAAAAAAAATCCAAAATTATACACGTAATTTCAATACCTTTGGTTATTCCTTCAAGGCCAGACTTACTGTTAAGAGTCATATCTGAATCGACGACCAAACTCGCGCCCGTACTTGCTCCCCGCGGCATATTCGCCAACGAACTCAGCCTCGCCGAAAGGTCTCTGCGGGCCTGGTCTCGGCTCTTGCGACTTTTTAATGTTTCGGGACCAGCGGAAGAAGATGAAGTCCAGGCGTGATTGGGGCTTGGTGTTGGGGAAGCTCCTCCTCCTCCTGACCTCGCAGCCTTTCCCTTGATGTATCCCTTTGTTGAGCTACTGAAATAATTCGTGTTGCTGCTGCTGCTGCCGCCGCCATCTTCTGTATGCCGGCTCAAGTTATTATTGTTGCTGCTACTGAGACTGAAGAGTTTGCTCTTCTTGTGGCCATTCCATCCTTTTGAAACTCCTCCTACTTGACCTCCGACCGTTGCGCTACTACAGTTAACCCATTTACAGGCAGTTTCTTGAGCTTTTTCTCCTCCCATCTCCGACGACCTCAGAGCCGCCGCCCATGGCAAGGCCAAGGGAGCCTCTGAGTGGACCTGCGTAACGTTGGTAGTGGAGGAGGAGCCATCTTCGCCAAGACCTTCGTCCTGATGCTGTTGCTGCTCTGACGCATTCACGTCTGCTGATGAGGCCACGCTTTGGCTTTCATTATTGTCACCGCCGACTAGGTCATCTGCAAAAATTCAAAGTTGTTCATTAGTCCCAATTTTGATATTTTTCTGTCTTATACTACTGCAGAGGCTCCCAGAATCCACTGCCCCAACTTTATGAAACCTTTTCAACAGTATTGGTCCAATACTTTGTAATTACAAGCATTGTAAGAACAACCATGCGTCGCCGCGCGCTAGTTCTAATGACTCGACGCTTGGATCCATATTCGCCGTCTCCAGCAGCCTCAACTTTCCCCACTTTGGAAATCCTCTTCGCTTCACTTGGCGTTGAGTGAATCAAATTATGGACCCGACAGAATCCCTCTCCATCAACCGTCTCTTGTTCTTCTATCCTATTTGCTCCGAAGGATACCAAACCCCGGAAATCTTTCTTCTCTTTTGTCATCCCGAATAGCACAGCAGCCGCACTCATAGGACCTGTCGCCAACATGAACCAACAACATTCTCAACATGTACTCCCAAAACCCCTTCATTTCCATACCTTTGTTCTTTCTCCAATATTTCACACAACTCTATCACGTATTTTCTCATTTGTCCTTCTTTCCCTTGCTAGAATATAACCTTTCACCAAACAAATTACAACCAACAACAACACCACTTTCTCCTAATGAAAATCCACAGTCTGTCGTCCTCAAGTACTAGCAAAATTCGCCAACTATTTTCATTATACCAAATTACGATACTTACTCTTTCACAGCATCTACTAGACTCGGAAATTGTTAACCGCCGCCGCCGCCACCAGCAGCGCCACCTATGCCTACCTACCTATACACTCGTAAAACAGTCGCTGCCCAATCACTAAATTTTATTACCTTTATTACCCTTTGCTTTCTGAAGCTCGCCTCACATCCCCGCCCGGGTAAAAGCGCGCGCGCTGCGCGCGCGCTACCTGACACAGGACAACAATTCAATTCTCGTCCAATACACTCCTACATTTTCAGTTTTTGTATTTTCCCTCATTGATTTTGTCGCCGACTATTTTCCTCATTTCTCCCCGTATATTTACTTTCATTCCGTCAAACATTTCCACCTTACATTTCCGCCTTCCTTCCCTCCTTTCAATCATCTTTTCCATTTACTTTATACTATTCTGCTCTCGCACTCATCTTCATCTCCACTTAATTCTCGCTTTCACTCACACATCACGTCAAATCAGTCGACAGAGCAGCAGCAGCCTTCAGCAGCGTTTACCAGCAGTGTTGGTTTCCCAAGAAGGCTCAACAGCCTTCTTATGATTTCAACAACTACTTTTACCAACACACTTTTGCTGGAGGAGCGGAATTTCTCGCTATTTTCCCACCACACGCTTAAGCGTTTTCGCTTCAAAAATCCTTGGAGAATCCATAATTTTTGCAGACTCTGTTCAACTTGTTTTTCCTTTTTAGGAGTGAGAAGAATCTCTCAACTTTTTCTTAACCTCCGCAACTTTATAATTGCACGTCAGCTCGAGGAGAATCAACACTTTAGATTCTTGCAAAATCGGAATTCCAAGCCCCATTGTAAAAACCTATTATTCAAGATGCCTTGTGTATGCAAACATTGACATACATAAATCTTACAAGATTTCGGTACTTGAGCGTTAATTTCATAAGCTTATTGTTTACATAGCCCGCGCTTGTCAAACAAGCCCTTGATGTGCATATAAACGCTGTATAAAGACTACATAAAGGAGCTGTAATTCGCGTACACACTGATTTCTCATCTTGTTTCAAAGGAGCGAAGCGGATATAGCGCTTCAAAAGCTCTCGACGCTTCCAGCGCTTCATTCATATGTACAAGCGCACTCATATGCACCAACCGTCTGAATGGCTGCCAAAGCTTGTACAACAAAGGGTACATGAAAATACATGAGACAAGATGGAAAAGAAACTATGGTTACACGATACACGTGCATATGAATGTACATTATAGACTTTGGTCCTGTCAAGGTCCAAGGTAAGTATAGTCGTTGCTATAGTTTCGTTTTTGATGACAAGTTTTTCAAGCTTCTTCTTATAACTTTCCTTTTTGCTGAACATAAGGTAAAAGCTTCGGCAGTTTATCAGGTGAAGAAAGAAAGCGGCACGAATATGATATAGCTTTCTTCCCGTTGTCTATTTACTGTAGGGAATATTGAATTTTAAGCTCCAAGGGACCAGGAATAAGAATAAGTTTACTGCAAGTAAAAAGTTCTCATTTTTTAAAGGTATTTCTGTACCGAATCTGCAAGTTGCAGTGGAAGCATGGGAAAAACTTGAAGACAACTTACCTCAATTTTCTCAAGCCTTGATATGGCTGCCGGAAGGATTGAAACTCTGACCAGCGAAAATTATCAAAATTATGAAAACAAGGAGAAATATCACAAGGCAAGCGACTGCTATTCCCAACATCATGTTCAGAGAGGAGCTTCAAAGGGCTCTCGAATTTATAGTTACACCCACACACACACTGTATCACTCAACAAGGGGCGGTTTTCTATTGAAAGCAGTTATACTCAATGGCTCTTTAGATAAGTTTCAATGGTTTGGCAGCACTGTTGACATTTAACCCATTGGAGAAGATGAATGATAGCATTAATAAGAAGATGCGTTGCGTTGACGCCAGGAAAAACTGGGACATGAATCTCAACTTGTAAACGCGCGAATTTTAAAATTAAGCTGAACGGCATTTAACAATAGCACACATTTGTACCGAATCCCACAAGACGCTGTTTTGTCTGCTTTCTCAACACGTGTTAAAGTTCTAGCAACCAAAATTTTCTATTTTCTAAAAAACCATATGTCGGCCAATGTAAAATCACCATCTACCATTATTTTACAATTCTCAATACTTTATAAATGTTGCAAACCCTCGAAACCTGAATCTAAAAGCCTGCTGAGCATACACATACATATGTATTTAGCGTTTTCGGTGTTTCTGATAGACGTGTAAGTTGGTCCATTTTTTATAAATAATTACGTATGTATATATATATGTACATTTACTTGATAACTTGTCAGCTTTCTTTTGAAATTTCAGTTTCACGCAAAACTATTTCAAAAAAGCCAAGTCGCATACATACACGTGGGTAACATACAAGGAAATTACTTTTCCATCTGCTTATGCCTTGCATGCTTAAAGAAGAAGAATTTTCACAAGACCTCGTCACGTTCAAACAGTCAGGTCCCACACGCTCTGATAACAAGTGTAACAACAAGAAGAAGAAACAGAACAAGAAGAACGTTGAAACGTCCCATTTGTTGTTGCAGTAGTACAAACCTCATAATTTACCCGGGTAAAATAAACATGGCGCTAAATCACGCACAGACGCGCGGATATTATTTTCTCTTATCTTCTCTTCAGATTCTTTCAACCAACAAGAAGCCATCTGTAAAAGTGTCTGTTACTTAATTAGCTACACGCTTTGGTGGTACCTTCTGAAATGGCTCTTCATTTAACACTGTCACACGCTCCTGCTATTAAAAAACCACATTTACAAACCAGAAGCTACTGCAGGTGCTTTAGAATTCTTGAAACCCGTATTCAAGCCTAAAATTTTAAATCTCTGATAGCAATATCGGATATTCTTGCAAAGACGTCGCAAAAGTTCTTGTTATTTCCAAACGGCATTTTAACACCGCAAAATTAAACTCCGCATCTCGGACTCGGTTCCCTGAATATTATACAATCACACTTGAAAATGAAAATCAGCAATATTCCATCTGCAACTGACACCTCCACACCAGGTGGCGCCACCACCACACGTCAAAAAATTTAATTAAACAATCCCGCAAACATGTGTCACTTTTCCTACTCCTCGTTCCTCACACATTCACACAAACGCTATAACCGCAGCAGCCAAAAACCTACTAAACTCCTTCCTGTATAAATCCTGCTGAACTTCCATCATCGAGCCACCGGAAATCACTTTCCGTTGTCATAGTTCTTCTCTTCGTCACATCAAATAGAATCATCCAGTTGATATAATAATGAGAAATCTTTTTAATTCAACCTTCACCAGGCTGTAAAAACGTGAGAAACGTGGTGACAAGGTTCACCTTTTAATCTCAAAAGCTATTCGACTAACTAAGGTGAAAAACATGTTTCGATGGATCAAAAAAGGCCCACCATCATCAAAAGCCTCCATTTCTTCGAGATGAACGCCATAAACCAAGTTCCATCATCACTGGAACATTTTCCTTTTACTTCATCTTCGAAATGGTCTCAACTCTTCTTTTTCTTCTTATCTTTCCTCCAGCCCTCTCCTTGCTTTCTCCCAACTCAACTCAACCTTCTAAACGTGCTATAACTGCTATCTTCTTACGGACACTTGTTTTGTCCCCAACACGTCCATGACAAAACCACCTAAACCTTTTCTTCATGCTCCAAGAAGAAGCGCTCAAAGAACCTCTTCTTGTAGACCTTCCATACAGCGTCTCCACTGGGCCGAGACGTGTTTGTTCCGGCCATTATCTCACCTCTTTAATCAGCGCCATTAAAAAGTATCCCGTCATTTATAATAAATCATTCAGCTTCTGACATGTCGCCCTCGCCCGTTTAGCAAACTTGCTCTTCCCACAAAACGCTTCCCTCCAGAAGCCCAGGAAACACTCTGGACGCTTTCATGGCCATCCCTTCTATCAATATCACTTTCCCTCAATTTGCAACCTTGTTTTTTAGCTCCAGCGTTTCAGCTTCTACGTTAAATGCCGTCCAACTTTAGTACCAGATTTTCGCCCTTTTCAAACCTCACCACCAACCAAGAAGACACTTCCTCCAACTTGAAACAAGGCTTGAAGCGCAGCGCGCGCGCCTCAGGCTAAAAAAGAGTCGTTGAAAGAGCGGGAGACACTTGAAACAAAATCCGTCTTCTTGTACTCACAAAACCACACTTTCCCTCTCAGCCACCTCCAGCTTTCACTTTCCAACGTACTTCAGCGCCAACTCCACGCTTCCAACTGAACCCCCAGCTTTCCGAGCGCCTTGCAAAAATCTCCCGCCCTCCCCCTCCAACTAGCATCGATGGCGACTCTTCTCGTCCATCATCATTTCTCCTCCTTCTGGAACCTCCAAGGAGAAGAAGACGAGCGGAAGACAAGACACGAAGATGAGCCCAGTTTCATCCGATTCAGCAGCAGCAGCAGCGCAGCGCGCACAAGTTACACAACAAAATCAAAGCGTCCTTCTTCCTTCCTTCCTTCCTCCTCTCCTATAGCCAACTATTCTAACGGAGTTTCTAATGGATTTTCACCTACAAACAAGAGCTGCTGCTGCTGCTGTCTGTCGACAACAAGCGGAAATTCATATAGACACACACACACCAAGCGTCCGCCGTCCGTCAGCATGTTACAAGCTTTCCTTCCATGTCGTCCTCAATTTCCTGACTGTCTTTGTTTCCCTCACATCGAATCCACCAAGGATGGAAAGCCCGGCCAAGTTCAACAAGGGATTAGTAAATACCATTTATACAATCCGCGCTCCTTTTCCTATTGCTTCCTTCGGACCCCGAGTCGATTCAATTCTTTCTTTTTCAAACAAGCTGTTACCTTGCAAAATCAAGTTACTTTTGAGAGAGACTCAAACCAACTTGGACCAGAGTAGACAGCAGAGTATTGAGTATAGTGGCCAAACTCATAAACAGTAAGACGGGGGAAGTGCCAATTTACAAAAGGTTCGCATGTCAAATACAGTCAAGAAGTGTAAATACTTGGGGATAAGTTTTCGAGCTGTTGTTTGGGCTTCGCTGTCAATCAATTGATAAACTTTGGGAGTTTGATTCAAGTTTGATTCAAGCTTGAAGAAGAGGTCTGCGACGGAACGGGATCTACGGATTTGATCCTAATTCTGGAAATACTGAATGAACGGCATTAAGCAACGACAATTTAATGTCAAGACGAATCTCTCATCCGTTTGGCTGCAGCAAGGCAAAGCGCTCCTACTCTCGCGCGCTCTCAGCGCCACCTGCCGGCAGCGTCACAACTCTTGTCCCTTGCAGCGTTAGTTCGTTACATGGCTCTGGTAGCTTCTCTTTCTTGAGAAAGGAGGAAAAGTCCTCTCATTTTGCCTGTCTCCTTCAAGTATTACCACGCTGCTCCTTCTTAAGCCTTGTTGTCATAACTTTCTTAACACGTTACACGCTTATGGACGCTTATGGCTTTCACCGTTTCAAAGAGCGATCCACGAGCGCTATACATGTATATATACGTGTATTTACGCTTCCAAAGGGACAAAGTACTAAAGCCTTTTCTACAACCTTCCCATGTTCACACAACATGTTTTATGCATCTAATATAACCAACTTTGCTTCGGTTCTTCTACCACACTAGTTTTAGTACACGTGGTGCGAGATACGATTCTACAAAGCTGGTGGATTCTTTACATGTTTTCTAGACATCGAGTAGATACCTGGCGAACAACAAAACAAGATCGACCTACAAACCCTTTCGGAGACATTATTGGATTACACACCTCCTCAGGCTAGACATTTCGCCAAAACTGTATATAAACCCTCGAGGCTCCTAATGCGGAAGTATCCCGGAAGCTCAGCTATTTAGAGGCTTTTTGGAGCCATTGAAAGCCTCCAGGCACTAGAAGTCAAGTTGGAAACTTTGAAGAAGGTTGTCTCACCTTGTGCAAAGGGTAGAATCAAAGGGTTGACATTTCCACTCGATAAACACCTTCGACAGCCTCCTCCTAATCCTCCACCGCCATTGTGATGGTGATGATGTCCACTGCCATGACCCTTGTTCCACAGCTGGCCCACTTTACTACTACTACTGCTGTGGGAGGTGGGAATGGTGGCGGCGGCGGAAGTA
This sequence comes from Sphaeridia pumilis, assembly GCA_034698345.1. NCBI lineage: Eukaryota > Metazoa > Arthropoda > Collembola > Symphypleona > Sminthurididae > Sphaeridia > Sphaeridia pumilis. The sequence continues at coordinate 13,908 of JAQGBJ010002464.1, forward strand.
GTAGACTTGTTACTCTCTAACACAGGCTGAGATGCTCCTGCAGCTGCAAATGGTGGTGGTGAGCCACCTGAAGGCCCATCATCTGAACTGGACGCTGTATCCGAAGTTGCGGAGCAGCAACCGCTGCTGGCTAATAGTATGACGACGAGTAGGGTTGAAAGGACAGCTACATGATGATGATACGTTCGTAGAGGACTACGTAAGGTTGTCGCTGACAATGTTGACAACAAGGGTGAGGAATGTAGAGGTGAGCAAGTCGACTGTAGCGACTTCGAAGACTGTGAAGTGGGTACTACTAGGAGGCGCTTCTTCTTGATCCTAGATCGGTGTCGTGAAGACGTCTGATTCATCATTATACTAGAGTTTCTTGTGAGCAAATGTTGTGCAGGTAAACGAGTTTCTGAAGTTGGTGGTGTCCAGCTGGTCGAGACGCCAAGGCCGATTCTAGGGTCGGCATCATCCACGACAGTGTGTACTTGAGGCTCCATTCTGGCAGCTGTGCTATTATTCCCTGCAAGTCAACAAGAAAACAGAGGGATTAGTTACAGAATCAAGCAATGGCGTATATATATACAGTATTTACTATAGTAGTTCCATTACTTATGCAAGCAACAGTGCATCAGATCAACTTCATCTTGGAAAGTAATTGGACAAAGTGGCAGCGTTTGGGGGCTACACCACAACCACCACACACCATTATTACATATTACTATACAGCTTCTCGACTTTGACGCATTTCTTTTACAAAAATCAAGTAATCCTTCTTCTTCTTCTCCTTATGTTTTGGCTAAAACTTTCTTCTTGTTTTTTCTAGAACCACTACCACCACCACACGATATGGCCGCCATGACACAAGCCTCTGGTAAACAGCAGGCCCAGAGGATTCTTTATCAAAGTAGCTCGCAAAGACCAAGGCTCATTTGCAACTCTCATAAATTTCACTCAACCAACATTATCATTCTGCAGGCACAAGACACGTTTCATTTCCCTCATGCACATACACATGCTAACCGACTAACATTTCTTCTCCAAGCCTTCTTTCTTTCAAGAAAGCCTAACTTCAGCTCCTAGAACTCGCCCAATTTCGTTCCTAACCTTCCAGCATCAAGTATGAAAACAAGGCTCGAAGAAGAACACAAGTTACAAGTTTCGTCCTCTTTGCATCTACTTGAGCAACTTTTACATTTAACACCAAAAGTGGCTTCAACAAGTCACACTCAACCCCTTCCAGCGTCTACTTGAAGAATCAGTCACATTAATTTCAGTTCTTGCAGTCTCCAGTTCTTGCTTCAACTTGTTGTTGTCGTTAAGTTGCCGTCTCATTACCGCTTTTTCAATGACTTGAATCACAAACTTCAAGCACAACTCCTCGACTATTTCGAAAAACGAATCTCTTTGAGAACACCTCATAAAAATGTATTACAATTAGATTTCAAGGATTTTTTAGATGTTCAAAGCCTATAGAATAATCTAGGTACACATTGTTTTCGCGCGCACTTGAACAATAACATCGTCGTCCGCTCGCAAGGAGCTTCTTTGTTTACCTTTGAAAACATGTTGAGGAATATTCACTTTGAAAACGGCGTAGCATATGATTCGGAGATTCAGCCAGCCGTAAGAATTCTTCTAGACACTTTTCCACTTTCAAAGTAGCTCAAATTTTGCCATGTTCTACACTACACACCTATATTCTTTCTTTCTATATTTTTGTTCTAGTTTCAGTAAGAATTTCGTTCAAAGCTTCAGCCGAACAAGAAAAGAAGAACCAACTTTTTACAACACCCTCATGGTCCACATCATTCACCTGTCAGCTTAAACCCTAATGTTTGTAATCTGCCTCATTTTTCAAAGGATCCAACTCTTGAATCACACTTTTTCATTTCTCTTCCAGATATTGTACATGTGTATGTATTCTGTACACGTGTTCTTGATGGACGTTCAGACGATCTCTGTGACGGAGAGGAAGGGATGAGAGAATATCGAAACTGCGATAGATTCTCTGGATCGGAAAGCAGCTGGAACTTGTCGATTTGCGAACTGTAGACAAACAGACGAAAACACCAAACTGAATCAAAGTGGATCGAGAAGCGTCAACCAGAAAACTAATTCTGAGTCAGATCTGACCTGAAAACTGACTGTGTGAATTGAATTGCCTACTTGTGTCACAGACGTCAAGGACGCAAGCCTCCCAATTGAGCGTGTCTGGCGTCGTTACCCGATAACCCGATATGATTGACACATCCATTGAATCAAGAATCAAGAAAGCATCTTGCTCAAGCTCTCGGCGAACATGCCAATAATATTCGTCTTGGTCTCTTTCAAAAGCAAAAAGCGTTGAGGAGTTCAGGAACGCAAGTATGCCAATGGAACACAGCGTGGGATTGACAGGTTATTGCTTTTGGAAGCGGATTCAATTGAGGAGAATTTCAGCGAAACTCTTGTTGTTCTGGTGGTAGTGGTACACAT
>JAQGBJ010002465.1:0-16370 GCA_034698345.1 Sphaeridia pumilis
GCTCTTTCACAAATTGGCCTAATCGGATCAACATGTCCGGACGTAGCAAGAGCCTTCCTTGTCGGAATAGGATTAGAATGTTACCTTGTTTTCTAGCTCCACCAAAGTCAATTCAATTCAACCTAAGCCTTCCATTTATAATGCAGCCAAAGTTTCCTCATATAGCCAAACAGCTTTGAAGCGTTTTCAATCTTATGCCTGTCCTGTAGTCCTGTTCCTCCTCGCAGTCAAAAACTTTAACGTTATCCAACAGCTTAATTCAACATGGCAACATCTGATTAACCATTCCAAAGAGTCGAAGAACAGGTGTGAAGAATTAATTCATATCCGTTCATGCCATAGTCCAGCTATGAAATCTCGTCCATTGATCCACGCTTTGGTCCTGTAAGAAATTACATGGAATATGATCACCATCTCGGAATCTTATTATATTCATTCAATATTCACAAAAGTCGTCGGACAACTAAACAATTATGACAAGCCATAGACAGGTTCTCCGCTTACTTATCACATGTCTTTTAAATTGTACAAATGCCTTATTATTATCCCTTCAAATTGGATGGACACATGTCAAGGAATTTATCGCCTAGTCAAACTTGTTACTGTAATTATCAATTAGACAGTCGGCTTTTTACATTCTTGCCAATGTCAAATTCGCCCATGCAAGGGTTGCCAATTCTGATCCGTTTAATAATCATGACATGATCTTGGATAAACTTTTTTCTGCTGCAGCCCATACCAAAAGACTCCTTTTGATTCGTGGGAAACCAGTAACGGAAATACAGGCTTAATTTGCCATATGATTGCTTCCAAAGACACGCCTTCCGAATCAATGATAGCCTTCAACTATTTGTAATATATATAAACTGTATCATTTTTACTTGTATTTGAAATTTGTCACCAACCGCCATTCAATCTTCTTTACGTAGCCTACAATTTATACATAGACAAAATGATAGTGTTACCCCTGACCGACCTTATTCTCTCAGTAGCTTTAAATTGTGGCCACAGCCACAACAAGCCCTCTCAAGTCCCCCCGACCCATACAATAACATACAAACAACTTCTCGTGTTTATAAAAGAGCCGAATTGTATCGTTTTTCATTGTATGCCATCCATACAATTATTGTCACTTGAGTCAGTCGCCAGGGCACGATCTCAGCTTCAAAACAAATAATACACTTGAAACTGCTTTGAATTCACTGTATGTATAATTGTATATCATTGCAGAGAGGCTCCGATACCTTAAATGCTTCTTTGGAGCCTGCGGACGCTTTTGTAACCCGAAGCGCCGGGCGGTTTCGGCGGTCCTCATCGGCCTTGCCACCTTGTAATTTAATGTTCAATTACAATAGGCTTTAAATTGATACTGTTGCTATTCAAGTAGCTCCGAAACTCACGGATCTATTATACATTGTATCGCTTTTTTGTCGGAATAATATCAAGGATTGATCCCTGTATTTAATGATGATGATCCATCTGGTCTGGTCCAGTCTACTACAACTGAATCCCTGTTATTTTTTCGGGGTTTATTCTCACAACACACAGCCGTCTAATCCCCGTGTACACATTTGTACACATTTATCCGGTTTCATTCATCATTAACAGCACATATGGAACAAAGCTCATGATGGGAATGAAGTACTAAAAGATACACTCCACTATATACGATACAGTCTATACACAAACTGTTGACTTCCGATGTCGGTTCATGTGTGGGAATCATCCGGATTTTCAACACCTCTATACATCTGGGTACTCGGGAAAGCATTGTAAATTACTGAAAATTACCTAAAGACCATTAGAATCCTATAAACCCATTTCGGAACTAACTGAAGCATGAATTTTGCCGGGGTCTCTACGACAGACCCAAGACCTTCTATGGGAGCTTGAGTTTACATCAAGTACAATTTTTTAAGGTCCACCAAATGGATCCATTAGGAGGGGTGATGAAAATCCATGGATTACGCCATTTTCACTACTAATACAAACTGTTTGGAGGAAACCAACCGGCATAATATTCTATTACAGGATTTTAACACACTAGACAAAAGCTCCATAAGAGCCTAGACAAATTTCTCTAATTGTTCTTGGTGATCCAATGGACCAGATTACTGCTTTTCAGGTTACCGCCGCCAAACGCCTTCAGATGGGAAATCAGGATATCCTTTGCAATCCAGCCTTTTGCCGGCTGTCGGCGGCGAAATCTTGAGTAAACTTTGAAATCTTTGGAAAAATGACCAGGTATGAACACTTGACGGCTTTAGCACTACGCAGGTACAATCGAAATTCAGGGGGCTGCATTGCATGCGTCCAAGAGCCTGGCGGATTCACTTATAAGATTCCCATACTTAACAATATTTTTACTTGACCCATCATCATCTAACATCAAACAACAAAACATCAAGGTGCACCATTAAATTTATAGCCTCTAGAACAAGAAAACTTTCATCGACTTGATTGGGATATGAGCTTAAGCACCTTCCGGAAACGAGCTTGGACGACAAATTTCGACACCAAAACTATCACATCACAGCAAACGTTCAGAGACAATTATTATTTTATATGGACTAATAATGGCATGGCGAAGAGAAAATTCAAAGACTTGTGGTCCTTCAATCTGGTGGCGTTGGACTTGTGATGGCGCTTGAGGCTTCAGGAACTTGAGAAGCTTCTTCATTTCCATTAGCGTTAGCGTCATTTTCAGCTTTGTCAACTTCAGCTTCAGCGATCGGTGTATCTTTAGCTTCAGTTGCATTGGCTTCAACTTCTTTTTTCTTCCGCTCAGCCACTTGTCGCCACTCAACCAGATTTTCTTGACAGCCAGCCAGCAGAGGTTCCGTTTCCGGTATCAATTTATGAAGAAGCTCGTAACATGTAACGCAAATGCCGTTCAAGAAGCCGACCTAAGACACAAATTGGCATCAACGTGTGAAAAACTTACTCCAAAAATTAAGGATCCACTCGTCAAATTAGTTTAATTTTGGTATACCTGACTCATTGGCAACTGTTCAGCCTGGTCGCGATCCATCATCGGAATGGGCCTTCGCCCCTGACTCTTTTCGATATCACCCTGCTCCCAGAACTCTTCGAAAATCACTTTAACAGTCTCTACTTGGACTTCCCAAGGTTTGGAGCTGGCACAGAGATCGGCGGCTGTCATCGCTATAGCTTGTGCAAGTAACCTAGAGTTTAAATTATGAAGCTCTCAATTAAATTTTGAAATCTTTACATTTTTTTCAGGTTTCCGAAAGCTCGAATGAAATACCTATGCTGTGTATTCGCCCAATCAAAGTCGCCATCGCTGAGGATCCCGCTCAACTGACCCTTGTATTTGAAATAGAGCGCCAGATCCGTAGCCAAAATGCAGTGTTTAATATTTCCCAAGACCTGCTTGTACTCTTCTGACGAGAGTTTCGCGAATATGTTGAGCCCGTCCTGGAGGAGTAAAGCCAAATTTCAAATTAAATCAGCTTTTTAAATTAACTCTTAATTAATTAACCCACCTGCTGAAGAATCGACACAGTCTGATTGAAATGGTGATGCTCTAGCGTTGACGTCGTATACATGCTCGCGAGCGGACTAGCAGTGTCGAGCATAAATTGATTGTTGCGCCCTCTATGGTCCAAATCATGACATAAACTTCCCACATACAAAGCCAGACACTAGAGGAGAATCAAAGCGACGTTTTCATTTTTCATTCAGTGCCTTATAATATTCCTTTTAAACTTTCTACATCCATTTTTACGCCATTTTTAAAATTCCCTCCTTCTTACCTCCAAGGGCTTGAAGACCTGCGTCTTCTTCAACGTGCAGTACATACTATGCGCTACAGTGAATCCATGAGCCCAATTATGGTACGGCACTCGCCGGTAATTCTTTTTAACAGTGACTACGAAGCGAAGGAGCGGGTCCAGTTCAAACCTCGACAGGCCAAACAGATCTACAAACATGTGAATCGCGTAATGCACTTTTCGCTCATCCTCCACCCACATGGTCACAAATCTGTGCCTGCAATAGCCAATCCGACAATTATCGCCATTTAAACAAGGAAACTTTCAAAAGCAAACCATACTTCGTTCATCATCACCACCACGGGCATAAAATCCATCCATCACAAGAAAAACAACCGACTCACTCTATAATATCCGGTGGCGGCACATTCGCATCCAGCTGCGTCCGCATCAATTCAAACTCTGCATCGTTGCACGTATTGTGGTACGCCAAAACTTCAAGCGCCACCTTGAACTTTTGCTCCGATTTCCGTATCTTGTCATACAGTTTGGCATGGTGGAGGGCGAGTCCGCAGTAAACTGCAAACGTCTCAAAAGCCTCGGCGTCGTCATCGTCAAAGACGCCGCTCCCAGAACGCTTGTTCACCATCTGCACCACTCCGATGACCTGACCTCGAATGAAGATGGGCATGCACAAAATTGACTTGGTCACGTAGCCCGTCACCTGGTCAATGTTTCGGTTGAAGCGCGGGTCTTTATAAGCGTCCACAATGTTGAGGGTCTCGCCCGTTTCTGCTACGATTCCAGCGATCCCCGTCCCGATTTTGAACCTGTGAGATTTTAACCATTTATAAAATACAATACCTTCGAATTTCATCATGTGTGCTTGAAACTCACCTGATTTCCTTTGAATTTTGGTTAGCAGTTTCTTCTTCAGCCTCGCCGACGCTTCCGCCCATGTCAAAAAGGCGCGCATAAAGCTCGCCGCTCTTATTATCGATAAGGAAGAGCGAAGCGCGGTCTGCGTCCACCAACTTTTGGGCAAAGTTCATGACTTTTTTTATCAAAGTGTCCATTGAGACCATATCTTGGAAAATTGACCTGAATCAAAATTAATGTACAGTTTAAATTCATTAGTCCATTGAATCCTCAGTCGTCATCAGTATAAATATCCTAGACAAATCTTGTCAAGAGATTTGTTATTATCCTTCTCGCTAATCGCTACAGTTCTCAAGCTTAATCCTTGTTTGTGAATATACACAACTCATCTGAATGGCTTATCAGAGCTTTGTTCTGGTTGTTTTACGACCAAGCCTGGACAAATTAAAGAAAATTCACATTGTGTTCATGGAATATCTCAAGTTCGCATTTAGCAAGTTAGCAGTAGCACATTAGAGTACATTGGAATCCAAAATCCGCTCTTACCAAATATACTCCACTTCCAGCAGCCAGTCTCTCCAATAATAGCCCGACATAAATATTTACTACTGCCTCATTCCCCAGATCCAAACCTTTAATCCTGCATTCCGGAAATGAAACGCTCCGCATTCGCAGTATTATTATACATGTATATACATATCGCCAAAACTTTTCCCGAGTTCCCGCCAAATTACTTCACGTACACAAAACTCCTGGTCATAAAACCAAGGTCATAAAATATCATCCAATCATCGCACTTCATCCTAGTCTCGTAATAATATAACGTTTATTGCCAATTGCCAACTAACTACTCCAATGGCACCTTACAAAAGCACATGGTTCCAAGGCCATGTGACGACGAAAACAATCTAATACTTACTTGACCATTCCCAGGAGGAACTCATTCAAACTCTTTTGGCGCTCGAGGTAATCTCGCTGAGTAAACCTGTACCTATCCCAATATTTCTTAACGTGAGCGTCCACAAAGTCCGGGTTGCTCAGCAAGTACTGCTCAATCTTGGTGTCTGTTGTCGAGGCCGAGTCTTCGTCCCCTGTAAAGAATTAAGGAAAAACGCATTTAAAAATACATATCACGTCCATAATATTTACAATCATGATTCACATTTAAACTGTAACGTTTCTTTGAATTAACAGCACGGCAACAACACAACATAAATACAATCTTCATATAAATCAAGCGCAGTCCCTTAATCTCTGAACTTGTTTACAAAAATAATAATCCAGTTTTACCTTTTGCTTCCTTGTCAGACTCGCCACTTTTTTCTTTACCTGTAACAAACATACAAATTATACTAAAAACGTAGCTAAAAAACTAAAATTGAACCGCATTTTTTCTGTTTAATTTCTACAATTTAAAACTTGTATAAACCACTTCATTTAACCACTTACCACAACAAGACCCCATTTTGTGCCAATTACACTAGCTTTTTCTCTTATTCGAATTTTGCGTAACCACCACCACTGGAAACAACTTCCCTCCAACTTTCCTTGGTTCCTCTTTCTTGTTTCTCAAACACTAACTACAGCAGCAGCAGCAGCCACTGGCCAAATAAATACCACTTTCATTCATACAAAATCACGGGTTTGCCTTGTACTAATCGCGTCTACGACAATGAACAAGACAGGACAATTCCACAATCACAAAAAAATCACACATCCGTCTGTCAACTGTCTCTTCTTCCGGCTTGTTGAAAAACCAGATTCTTGTCAGCTTCTACTACTACAACTGCTTGAGTAGAAGCACCATTAACACCACTGATGCCCTGCATCCCAAGAATCAAGTAGGCAATCACACCAGAAACGCTTTCACTGATTAAACTCATCTCAACGACACGAATTCCCTTCCCTTGCTGACCCTGCACTTTCACTCGTACGGTCTTTCTCCCGTATGAGACTCCTTTCTTGAGCACTTGCACTTTTCCCCCTGCCTCTCCTCAAGCAGCCTCTCTCTTTTCTCCTGTGGCTGCGGTAATAATGAACCAAGCACCGGCTATTTCAAACAAAATCCTTATTCACTTCAATTAACAAAATCCCCTCGGTTCCCCAAAATCTCCTTAAGGACAAATCTCTTTTCGTTAATTGCAAATATCCGTTTCCTATAAACTTGTGCTTTGCCTTCCGGCCCACTAAAAGTGTGGTGGCAAGTCCAACAGGTTCTTCTACTCAGTCAGCTATTGAATACGTCCACATTTCCCTTGCACGGAATAATACCGACTGACTCGTTTCAAGAACAACAAACACCATTTACGCCACTTATTCCATACTACAGACAACTACAGAGAAGAGGAACATGTGCGAGAATTCTAATCAAGTGTTCCACTACTTTTGCTGTGCTGCTGCTGCTGCTAACAACATCGTTTCTAGTTCTACTAGCAGCTTCAGCTCTTCTAGCACACGCACCAGCCACTTTGTCTTGTTCGTCTCTTCTCTATTATTTGTTTTCTCTCTTCCTTTACACTTAACAAACGACGTGGATGAGGACGAGGACGCTTTGAAAGCTTATACACATAATACGCTTTGCCGCTGCTGCCGCCTCGAGCAAAAACAAGAAGAAGAAGCGTCAATAAGCGTCCTCGTTGTCAAGAGAAGGAAAACATGTGGCCAAAATCATAGATACCTCACGTTCAGCACATATCAACCTTTTAGCACACACTTGTACAACATCAACAACAAGAATTACTGGCTGACTGACTGAATAGGAAAGTGTGTTCTAATGGATACTGCATGTGCTGGCTGTCAAAAGCTGTCCTTGCCTTCAAAAAACCTGTAGATTTAGATATATAACACACATGTGGTTTATACACGCACGCTTCTTGTTTAAATAATAATAACAAAAATACACACGCTTCTAGACTACATGGTTCTAGCAAAATTCTGCAAGCTAATTGCAAAACTTTTGGACTCGCCCAGTCTCATTTATAGTACAAATGAGATACGTGACAATATGCTACAACTGGTGGAAACAAGTGCCAAATTAACACCAAACGAGCGCCTTCATTACATCCGCCTCCTATTTGGCCGTAAAAATTCACCAAGGTAACAAGATTTACCTGGCTTGGAACCGGTGAACAAACTCGGACTAGACAGCCTCGCCTTGGAATTTTTCGTCGATAGGGATGGAATCCCACTACTTCCTCTTCGTAAACTCAGATATGCTAGCGAAGCACCTGCTGACGTCAGAGCGCTTCCAGTAAATCCAGGCGAGCTTGGGCTTGTTGGTCTTGAATTTGTAGCTGAAAGGCAGCTTTGATGATACCGACGAGAGGACAAAGAAGATCCACCAGAAGCTCCTGGAACGCCCAAAGAAGAAGATCCATTTAAATTCCCGTTGCTCGGCGACAGAGGTGGAGGAGCAGGTGATGGAATCCGACTTCGACTTCGAGGGCGTCCACGGGCTGGAGACGGAAGTCGGGATGATGGACTTAGAAGGTTTTCTGGAGCTCTACCAGCAGCGGTTCCAGGATCCAACGTTTGATATTCTCCTGGTATACAAAAATTAGATTCCCGAATCATAACATCATCATTAGTGTCTATTGTATTTTTTTCGGGATTATGAAATGGTACTCTTGGTAACGGCACGTCTAGCTGTTTCGTCTACACAAAAGTATCATTTTTCATTGCTTGCGACAATATTTTTGCGTATATATATATTTCTGACGTTTCTGTGACCCCTGAAAATATGACGGATTGACGTGATCCAAAACACACATGTGTCTGTCATTCCTGTTGAGCCGAAACATATTGCAAGTGTTTTTACAATTATATTTGTAACCATAACGCAGCTATTCTTAGATCGCTCTTTTTATTTAGCATTGCTAAATTCACCGTCAATTATAATTCTGGTAGCAGCTTATATACATGTAGCAATTCTTCCATCCAACGAAAGACTTGGATACGCACAACAGCCCAACTTTACCGTCACAAAGCTATAATTATACATATCGCTATTCCCATCTTGCGAGCTCTACAAAAATGGAATTAGTTATGTTGGCGCCGCAGATTCCACCGCATGTGTAATCAAGACGAATCCGCATTTTCACAATGGGACTTTAGTCTGTTTTTCTGTATATGTCCTCTCACTCGCTCAGTCACAGTTTGAGTCATAGCAGCTTCTAAAATCATGTTCGTATATTTATAAAATAGTAATGTAAACCCACTGCTATGACTCGGAAAGGAAACTTCGCTGAAGCTTATACTTGTTTGAAGACTGTTGTTGCAATGTGTCAAAGTCTAAACGTTTCATACAAGAGTGGCAGATGCTGCATAATTTTAAATCGCTTTTAAATCCAGCTCATGTTGTTTTACGCGGTTTCAACTGAAATATATTGGCAAGTGCTCCATAAGCTGGAAAGTTTGTGTGAATTCTCAAAACACCTTTTTAAAACGCTCTAAATGTGGCCAAGACTATGTCCATGACATCTGGCGGCTTTTTCTTCTACCTATAAAACATTTTGATATTTTTTTCTGCATTCTGCTTTCTTATACTGAACACTGGACAATCTCTTTTGGCATTTTAAATTTGGCTTAATTGCATTCATCCGCCTGATTTTTGCTCCAGGCAAAAGTCTGCGAAATTCTAATCGGCTTCACTGAACTACAACAAAACTTACTAGATAATTTCATTGCTTTACCTTTGAGCTGCAACGGCGGAAGTTTTCTCGACCGACTGGATTTCCGCTCTTTGGTAATGGCTTGAATGGTAATATCCGTTCCTTTCGACCCACTGGAGCCCACCCGGCTCACTATGATTTGAATCTGCAAAAATAATAACTTTTTACAACGGTCTGGTGACTTCAGACAGAAACTATAGTTTATTTCCGATATATGTATATGTATAAACAATGGAGAAAAAATTCCCGAGCTTTTTTTATCTCCAGCTATATAATATATAACCTTGTTTGGTCCATAAGCCATCGTGTGAGTATGAGCTCACCCATCTTAATTATCGTAATGTTTGGTTCCTCTACTTTTGCTTGTTTCACGTACCTGATCAGCATCCGCTATTCGAAGATGCGAAATGCAATTATTGCTCATGTTGCTTCAATTCACAAAAATCCGCCAAACTTGCTAATACTCCCAAAGTCCCAATCAGACTACTCTGAAACTGCAACTTTTGTTCTAACTTCAACTGTATCACAACCAGCCGCCCACCAACTTTGATCACGAAACAACAAGAAACTTTCTCCAGTAACTCCAGTCTTCCTCAGTCTTCGATCAACCAGTTGATTCCGGAAAATCCACTTGATTCGTCTAATAGCTTCGATCCGCAGCAGCAACTACCATAACCGAACACATTATTCGTCCTTGTTCTTCTTGCGACATATTGTCATTCTATTTTTGATTAATCACTTAATTTCCCATCTCCTCCATGCTTCATGCATAACACGTGTAGAATAGGAAAGATGGACTTGTCCTTTGGGAGAAGGCAACACACACAAAACACGAAATGTCAGCCAATCCTGTCTTTATATACTTTGCGGAAATTTCATTACGACTGCCACTACTAATTTCTGACGTAAATGGCAAATGGGCAAAATGTAATCATCATGTTATTTGGTCGGCCCTTTTGCTATACCTCCCGTTTTTGGCCCTTACGCAACCTTGGAACAAACGGGCTTTTCACAGCAGGTCGCACGACATTTCTCTTCCCCAGGAGGTTCCACCGAACACTACACGACGACAAGCAGAATCAAATCAATTTATCCCACACACAAAGCCACCACCGGATAATGGTATTGCTTGCAATAATATTTTTATGATGACGACACACACGTATATATATGAAAGAACACAAGAAATGGAGAAATCAAGCGCCAAAAGAGAGAAAGCTCCAGCTAAATGGCATCATATGAATCGCAGCAGCCGCGAAGCGAGCTTTCAGCATAGTCGACTGGTCAGGTTACAAATGGCAAGACCATTGACGTACTTCGTAGACCGAAAGAAATGTAGGCAATGAGTCGTAAAACTTCCCCCAGTTACGCTTCCCTGACATATGCGGTCAAATGAAAATGTAATTCAGAATGTTATGTGGACTGCTGCAGAGACCATATGGACTTTTGTAATTGTGGTCAAGGGAAAGAACCCGGGTTTTGCAAGCCAGCATGTTATGTATACGTTTTTATATTGTTTTTAATGATCTCTCAACAGCCGTCTTTTAAAGTAGTTTATTAGTTTATATAGAAACCGCCTTAGTGGATAGATAGCGCCACTTTTAAAAATCTAAGATACTTCAACCTTGATTTAAAAAACATTTTCCCACACCTGTTCCTGCCCGCTCCATTACACTTGTCAACATCAATTACACTTGTCCAGCATCAAAATCCCGCCATGGAGCCAACTTCAGCATCACTTGTTCATTAAAACCATGTGGCGGATCTCGTCGTCACCTGAAAATACCATTAGGCGCAGTTACATAAAGTAACACAACAAACTGTATCGACAAGAGAAACTTTTCAACGAGTGCCAAAACATTCAACGGTATCCGCTCCGCTCGCCAGTATTTCTTCGCTAACCTACCGTAACTATCTGCAAGTGTATCAAATACTATAGAATATCTATACAGCCAAGAACAAAAACACAACTTGGCGAAATTCGCCGAGACAAATTGCCAAATGATACGTACGATTGTGGTGGTGCTCAAATCATGTGTGTTTTTGCAATTCTTCCCGTATCTCAACATCAAGAGAGATTTTTTATGGTGAACAATTCTTTGGATCCTACCCGATCAGAATAAAAGAGTCGGAGCGGGAATCGGAGGAAAAATCCCCAAGCAGAACCACCACATGGAAAGCCACTACTATATACTCAACTCAGCCAGCTTTTTACTTTTGAAATAACATCAGATGTTCTTTTCTCTATTCTGTGTAGCGGATCGTGTACCGTGAACGTCGGAAATTCAGTGCCAAGACTTTTAATGTGTATTAGTTTAATGACTTGTATAAAAGTTTGTGCAAGTGGACAACTCACAGTCAGATGTGTTTAGGCAGTGGTTGAAGGAACATCGTCCTGTCGGGAAGCTGCAAGTGTTCAAGAAGAATTTGTAACAAAATTTTTTGTTACAAAATGCCTCCGGCCGCAGAAGAACCACCAGAGGATTTTTTGAATTCAGCTGAACGCAGCAGTAGTAGCAACAATAATAGTAACGGCAAGAACGTTTTTCCTCAGCGTTCTGAAAATTCAAACTCAGTGCGCGCGGCTGTTGAAGATGGCGGAGGCCCAGTGGGTTGGTGGAACGGTTTTGCAGTCCTGTGCAAACGTTGCCAACACAATGGCAACTGTGGTGAAACTGGTGGCCTCAACGAAAAAAGTAGACCGGATTGGGTTGTTCCAGCTTTTGTCAAAATTTCCGCATCTAATTCTGCTCAAGGTAAAGTTTTTGGATTTTTTTCCTTCAAACGGAAAATTTTAAACATTTTCAATAAAATCAGACTTGCTTCTTTTTCTTTTGGCTTCAGATAATGAAATTCGACTCCAGCTCCTCCAGTACATTGTCGACCGCGAGGATGGGATTCCCTGCATCGTTCAAGCTTTAGAGGTGAGTTCTACGCCGTTTGCTTCAGCTTCAAACCCCAGGCCTTTGGTGCTATAATTTCGCCTTTAAAATCGCTAGTTTTATCGATACGGTGAACGTTAACGACAAGATCTTTTTATGACGGTTTTTACAGGCTGCTGTCAAAACATCTGCTGCCGTTGACCTATCACAAGTATTACGAGAGTGTACCAACCCGAGAAACGGTAAGTTGCCAATCTCACTTCGATTTCAAAGTGCAGCCAAACCAAAACCAAATGTCAGCAAGAATTCGCAACTGCTGATGCAGGAGCAGCCGTTAGATTTTATGATTAATGTTTTTTGCGATAGATACAAAGGAATTCTTAACGTCGCTCACTTCAAATGGCATAGCTCATCGAGCGGCTGTACTTGTAGGCACTTTGCCAAAATTTACTAAAGACCAACTGCAAATGTTGTAGGAAAAGGAAAGGTGAATTTAACCTTGTGATGAACCAACATATGTTTTGACATGTTTCAAAAATGTTTCAACAGCTACCAATGACAAAGTAGACAGGGTTTGGACACTTTCTCTTCTTTCTGTATTTTTAGACTTTGTGAACTTGCAGTTAATTTTGTTTGCCGAACGTTGCGAAAATGTTGTAACTTCAGCTTTTTATCAAAAACAAACGACAGGGCCATTTCATCTCCCACGCAATTTTTAATGAATAACACACATTCCAGGTGTCCTCCGAACTACCGCCGTTAGAACGCTAATCGACGGAGATTTCCTAGAGAAGCTCTTCAAAATCTTGGCAGACTTGCAAGAAGCTGATGGGGCTGCGCCCATCAAAGAAGACACTGTTTTGACAACAATTAACATTGTCTGGGTCCTATCAGCGGTGGTTCAGAAAGGTTGCTTGAATTCATTTTCTTGAAAAGTATAAGAAACGCTTCCGTGTCATTTCACAAGGTCAAATGTGCTCTTTGTTTGTTTTGCCAGATGCTGGTTTCGTGGACAAAGTGAGAGCAATGTCAAAGGTCAAATTTTTTCATCACCTCACCAAATTGTACTTCTTCGGAAGGCATTCGGCGCACTATCCTTTTTTGAAGATTTTAAGGGCCTTTTGTAAAAATAGTGAGTAAAAAACTTGAACTTTATACTTTACAGCTTTTAAATTTCAATACTTAATTAATATTGTAGAACCTGTGTCTCTGATGCTGGGAAAAGACAAAATAATGAAACTCTTGCAGAGAATCATTTATACTTTCAACAACCAACCGTCATCAAAATTAATGATGGCAATCGACATTCTAAGCTACTTGACTCTACAAAGTGAGTGGGCGTAATGACAAAACATTTGAAATTCTTGTCAAGCTATTAATTGGTCTCAAATTATTTATAGAGGAAAATTGCCACAAGTTTGTCAAACAAGGTCTGGTAATTTCGGTGATGCGGGTTTTTGCCAATTGGCCTTTATGGAGAGGCAATTTGGTCAAGTTTAGCAAACGGATTTTGAGCATATACTCACACCTTTGTGTGACTTGTAAGTTTCATATAAGCTTATCAAAACTGATTTCTTTAGAACTTTAAAATTCAGGTTTCACCATTTTGAACTTTTTGCAGGCCTCGGCAAAAAAGCACTGGCCAATTCAGAAGCTTTAGACTACTTGAAAAAGTTTTGCGTCGACGCTCCAAGTGATAAGGCTTTGGACATAGTCATTTCAAAAATCGTCACAGTTGTCTACAGAGCCCTCAAGAAAGACACTCTTCCAATGGATGATCTCAAGTCAGCATACAAATTCGAGTTCCCCGAAGCTCTGAGGCAGAGAATGGTTTGCAAAACCAACGATAAATATTCCGGCGCTAGCAGCAGCGATGACGAAGAGGTCAAAGGTGATGCTGACGAAACTGACGATGAAGACGAAAAAGACAGTGGGGAAGAACATGGAGAAGATGATCTCAATAACAATAACAAAATTGCTGAAAGTGACGACGATGAAGATTCTAAAGACATTGCTGTGATCGAAGACGATTTGATCGTTTTGAAAAGTGAGAAATTGAAGAAGCAGAATAAGCCTGCAAATAATGGAAGTGGAGATTGTGAAGTTCAAATAGCTCAAGGGTTTGACGAGCTTACGAAGAACAAGGTTAGCTTGTATTTTACTGAATTCGGAGGGATCGATGCTGAAGAATTTGAAGACAGTGAATGGTCGACCTTTTTTGATGACGAATATGCATTACCACCGAAAATGTGTTTGCCCACAAAGTTCGCCTCTGGTATCCAAAATGAAGGTAGGACTAATTGAAAATTTTAGAAACTTGAATTTTTCATAAATTGTACTGAATGTTTCTTCATCCAGATTCGTTATACACGTATGCTCAAGTGTCAAACAAAATATCAAGTGTTGCTCCGTTTGTCAAAATTGCGTACCCTGATTTCGTTATGGCCTATGGGGCTCGACGCATTGAGTACTTGAACCAGAATACCGACAAACCTTTGATAAGGCGAGTTTTTGAAACATTTACGACGAAACTTATTGGAAATCAATATTAACCCCTGCTATCTCCCCATTTGCAGACAAAAACACTTTGCACATATTTCCCGACTCCTGCAAGACACCTTCAAAAGCCGGATTGTCTACGACCTTGACGCTTTGCTGGCCTCTGATCGCAGTAAAAGTACTTCTGCTGCTCCAACTCAAAAAGTAATAGGGAACAACGATGAACAAGTTTTGGGAAAGTTTGATGGAAAAAAGGAAAACCCGTTACCACAGCCTCTCAAGTTTGAATCACGGTTCGAAAGTGGAAATCTTCGGAAAGCTATTCAGGTAGGTGTTCAATTTTTTTGCAACAATCATGTTCATGCTTTGAATTCAACTTGTGGTTTTTCCAGGTTGCGGAAACTGAATACGACCTGTACCTCAACGCCGATGTCAACTGTGAAGGCAACGTTCAGTGGTTCTATTTCCAAATTAGCAACATTCTAGAAAATTGCAATTATACTTTCAACATTGTCAACTGCGTTAAGCCTGGAAGTCAGTTTAATTACGGTGAGGCAGATCCATCAATCCGGGATTTCGCTAAATCTTACTCTGACTAATGACAGTATTTGATTCAACGCTGTTTAAGGTATGCAACCGGTTGTTTTCTCCGTTGGCGACTGCTTGGAAGGGAGGCCGGGCTGGTACCGCAGTGGATCTCAAGTATGCTATTTCAGAAACGGATACCGAAATGTCAAGTCGAAGAAACGACGGAATCATTACACTGCCTCATTCACACTCAGTTTTGGTCGCCGTGGGGATATTTGTTATGTAGCTTATCATTACCCCTTTACATATACTAGACTCCTGGTAAGCATATTTGAAACCATACTTACGCATTTAAAACCCTGCAAGCCAGCAACAAATTGGTGTTTTTGATTTTTAGACAGAATGCCGAACACTGGAGAATATAACGAGCACCAACTCACGTGTTAAAGCTAAGTTTCAAGTATTATGCAAGACTGTCAACCAGAACATTGTCCCTGTTGTTTCTGTAACCGGAAACGAGTCCTCTACGTCGCTACCTATTAAGGTAAAAATGAAAACTTGGACAAAACATTGTAAGCTTAAATTGCTGCACTTGTGTATTCTGAACACAAACATTACGAAAGCCCCAAAAATCTTGAATTGAAAGTTCCAGCCAAAATGTTGTTCCCCGAATGCACTTTTGCCAAAATTCTGGGGGAAAAGTGCTGTTTAGTGCCACGTTTTCAGAATGCAGCTTCGAAGTCGAGCTTTTTCTTGTTCAAGTCGTGTACTCTAGTAGAGTACACGAAATAAAGACCAGAAGTCACAACATCAAAGCTCCAGTTCAGAATTAGGGTCTGTAACGACACTTTTTTCGCAAAACTCTGGAAAAAAGTCTCGTTTTGGGCTCCATTTTTTTACTGGAGCTTTAATGTCGGACTTTTTGGTGCTCAAATCGTGTACTCTACTAGAGTACACGATATGATCACCAGAAGTTACAACATCGAAGCCCCAGTTCAGAAATAGGGGCTGTAACGGCACTTTTATCGCAAAACTCCGCGAAAAAGTGCCATTTTGGGCTCCGATTTGGGACTGGAGCTTCGGTGTTGAACTTCTTGGTGCTCAAATCGTGTACTCTACCAAAGTACACGATATAATCACCAGAAGTCCAAACATTGAAGCTTCAGTTCAGAATTAGG